>JAWNNM010002031.1:0-294288 GCA_035044965.1 Lordiphosa andalusiaca | reverse complement strand
GTAAATAGCCTTAAACAAGAATAGGATCGGTACAGGAAATACGTTGGCTGGGTTCGGGAGGGAACCTATGCCAAATGCCGATATTTTTGGAATTACTATCTATTTCAATTGGAATCAGAAAGTCTAGGCATAGCTATGAAAACAATTTAGCACAGTTTATTTTATAGAAACTTGCCGAATGGTCACACTTAGATAAATATCCAATAAGGGGCACACTTGTATGTAGATAGCGGAGCATAAAAAACATTCAATTAGATATTTTTTAGTAATTTAAAGGTTTGTTGGTGATTTCTAGATGAATTTTGTGAGCTGAAGACTTATCTGTTTTCAGAATCCCAAAACATTATTGAGGGTAAAACCTTTTGAGTCATATTTTATATATATATATTTTATATATATATATTATATATGTATATATATATTATATATATATATATTTTATATATTATATTTAATTGAGCTAAATTTCATTTGTATAAAAACTTTAAGATTCAAATTCAATAATTATTGATTATAATTAGCATAGATTTTGGAATATTACATATGGATAGCATAGGTAGTCGGTACAGTACTATTTCGCGGTCCTCTTAACAGCGAACTTGTTTTCTGTTAAACTCCAAGTCTTTTTGTATGTTCCTTTTATAAGAACTGTACACGTAATAGGTAACTTGGGTCTACTAGAAACGCTACATGGAGTCTCTTATTCAAGTAGAATCCATTGTAGAAACGCTACATGAAGTCTCTCATTCAATAAGTATGCACTGCTTACACCGTTTTAGGGAAAACTGAAAGCATATCCAATAATATTAAATCTTTGTAGTTAAATTGCTGAATATTTATAACTGCACATTAAACAGACTCAATAGTAATTGTATATGGGGTACACTTCCTTTATACATACCAAGCTATGTATTGTTTATCAACCCTTAAGGATTTTATAAGAATCATCTTCTCATCATCTTCTCTCCGCGTTATCAAAAATTCACTTTACAAAAACTCAATTCATTGTCTTCAATGGACATTCACTCCTATTAAAACAGCTCTCTGCTCTGCTTTTATTAAATTTTCAACAATTTAAAGTCGCCTCGCGCATAGAACAAAAGACAAAGCCAATAACGTAATTTTCCACTCAAATGATAAAAGGGTCTGGGCGAAGGAACAACAGCAAATAAACAAACAAAGCAAGGACGAGACCATATTATACATACATACTTATAAAATGGTCAGCGGATCTAAAAGTCTAACCTACCATGAATTTTGTTTATCGAAAATTTATTTTTAATGCGTTTGTCAGCGGCAGAGAAATCAACAAAAACAAAAAGAAGAAAAGCCAAAAAAGTGATTTGGGTATGCGCTAATAGACACGAGAGGATATACATAAGCGGAGTAAATAAATTAGAAAGTAATAAGAGTACAAGACCTTTTTTCTTCCACGTAATTTAACCATTTTTTTTTTTTTTTGCCTTCTCTCTCCACAGACGGCCATTGAACAGTCGCTGGTTACCATACACGACATTGCCACCGAAAATTTGGGCACATTATGCATCTCAACGCTCTATCGACCGCTACAAGTGCCCATCAATTCGGAACGCTATGAGAGCTCTAGACAAAAGGCTGATTTGGCTGCCTCCATACTTCAGGAAGTTGGCATCATTCGACATGGCGGTGAGTTTTCAAGCAGACACACAATAATACAATATATATATATGTGAAAATATATTTTTATTTATTTCATTGATTATTGATTTTTGTTGGCGCAGGTGGATATTTCACTTCCGGCTGTGCCAATGGCCATGAGCTTTCGTTTGTGTCTGATGTGTTTGATAGGGACTACGTTTCAAATTGCATTTTAAGCAATTAATTAAAATGACACATTTTGTGTATGAGTATAAAAGTATACCGAAATGAATCATCATTAATTTTAATGTAACACAGCAATGCAATGAACGGCGACCCAGTTCAAAGTGGCAATCTTCATGGCAACTTCCCTTTAGCAAAGTGTCAAATTTTACACTTAATTTGTGCTTATTTCTTTCCATTACCATTTCCTAATGGCATAACACACTTTTGACCTTGTACAACATGTCGTGTGCTTGTTATTTCCACACAAGCACACAACATGCATGCATGTATGTATGTATGTATGTATGTGCGGTACTCTTTCCGACAATCCCCCCACCCCGAAAACAGATTATAATTCCATGGAAATCTGTGTGCCTGTTGGTCCAGTCATTTGTTTATCAAGAGAAATCACAGATGAGTACCAGACCGAATGTGGCAAATGACAACGCATAGCGGCAACTTTAAATTAAATATACAGCAACAACAACAACTGTCAGGACAGTGAGTGTGTGCTAGTGTGCGAGTGTGTTCATGCATGTATGTGTAGGAAATGGAAAGACATGACTTGATGCGCCACAAGTGCGTCGTTCGTTGTCAACCCCAGAGCTGTCGCGGCTGTCATTCCATTCCCAGTCCCATAAGATGACTGGCTTGGTGGTATGAGCCTTGACAGACAGACGACCCTCAGGCACCTAGAGAAAAAGTATTGCATAATTTTGGGGGTTAAGGTGAAGTATGCATGGATAAGTTTAAACTTTAAAGGTTAAGAGCTTCTGTTGTATAACAACACAGCTGAAAACTACCTTCAAATCGGGTGATGCTTCATTTAGGGTTCGAACCCTCAAAAGATTAAGGTTTAGTTTCACCGAGCGGGCTCATAAGTTAGATGAACCTAGGATTAGGTATATTTTTACCCCTGCAAAGGGTATTATAATTTCGTCTAGAAGTTTGGAACGCATAGAAATATTCATTTCCGACCCCAAGAACTATATATATTCTTGATCAGGTTGACGCGCTGAGTCGAATGTGCTTTGTCCTTCCTTCCATCCGTCTGTCTGTCTGTTTCTACGCAAACTAGTCTCTCAGTTTTTAGCTGAAACTTCGCACAGAGCCTTTTTATTGCTGCACGCTATTAATATATCGGAACCAACCGGATCGGATGACTATATCTTATAGCTCCCATAGGAACAATCGGTCGGAAAACTAGTTTGAGTATGAAAAACTTTTTTCTTTTCAATGGAATCGTTTCCAAACTTTGTATTCCTAGGTTTTCTATGCTTTTTTATAATTTTGCCTCGTTTGATGAAAATCGGAAAACTATATGGTATAGCTGCCATACAAAAGATAGGTCTGAAACATAGTCTTAGTTAGAAAAACTTTTTTGTTTTTAATGGTAGCATTCTGCAATTTTGTATTTGCTTGTTTTACACGCTTTCACCCAATTCTGCAAATTTTTGGCCAAATCGGATGACTATATCATATAGCTCCCATACGAACGATCGGAACGATTTGCGAGCACCTGCAAGGGTATAAAAACTTGGGCACAGACAGGATTGTGAAGGCTTCAGTTTTATGACAAGATCTTTAGTTTTTCTTTGTAGTTTGCTGTTTCAGACATTCCATCAAACTATAACCTGAGTTTTTAGCGGAAATTCATATTAATTCTCGATCAATTCTTAAAACAAATTCCAGTAAATTATTTAAAATATTTATAAGTTTTTCCAAGTGCATTAGCTATCAGTGTGTCATATATAACCAAGGACACACGACTTAACACAAGAAAAGGAGAATGAAAAAATAAAAACAGAAAACGAGAAACGCACAATGAACTCATCGCTCGGTCTGTGTCGCATTTCTCTGACGCTGACTCTGTCTCTGGATAAGAATAATAACAGAACAGAGGCAACATCTGGCTGAGTGTTGAACCGCACAAGTTGCCTTTATGTCCATGATTTCTAAACAGCCCCACACCCCACCACCCACCACCCACATTCACCTTCTCTTACAGCACTTTCTGCTCTATCTAACTCTTGGCGTTGAAAAGGTGCGATGTGTCAGCAAAAATCGCATAAAGTGAAAGCAAATTTGCGTGTCTTTGGTTGTTGTTGTTTTATTATTGTTCTTGTTCGGCTGTTCATAAGCATCATCATCCTGTTGAGCGCAGGAGTACGATTTTGGCACTCTTGCTTTCGTCCTTGTCTTCTGTTGACTGTTGAAATTTTGATGTGACGCATAAATTATTCGCCATAAAGTGCTTCACAAATCGAATAAATTTAAGCCAATTTAAAAGGGGCAAGAACTCCACACACACACACACACACACACACACACACACACACACACACAAATACACCCGACTGCCACTCAATGGATATCAATTGCTTGACTGACGCTTAAGTGAAAGGCATGAAAAGTAAAGAAAATACAAAATATATGGGCTCTACTTTTAGGCATGAAATGTGACAGATTGACTGACTGACTGACTGACTCACTGAGGAAGGTTTAACTCTAAGCAATTACTTAACCTTAGATCTTAAAGTAGAAACTTTTAAATCGAAGGAAAAAGGTTAAAATTTGTAATTATTTACATAAAGGTGAATAAATGTTTATAAGCCTTCCCTCATGTTAATTTAAAGATAAAAAACATTAATATAAAAATAACACTATGTAAGCAGACAGCGCATGATGCGCTGAAAAGTATGCAACAACCCAAATGTGTTTATTTCCTTACTATAACTTTCGAAATTTAATAAAATTAAAATAATCCAGCATCAAGTTTTTTCCACTAATTCATCAAATGCTGTCTTCTCTGTTACTTTGCTCGAAATTCCATTTGCTTTCACTTTACATTCCTTTCACTTAATTAACACAAATTTTCTTCCCAACACGACTGCTCATTTCGGCTCCACAACTCAATCTCGGACAAATTTAATTATTCCTACAACACGGACAACCAACTGACACTTGTCCAGGGAGACAGGTAAAAACCTGTCTGGCTGTAGTTTGAATAATTGCCAATTTTTTCACGCACATACAAAACTTTTTTTGTCAAGACCTGAAATACAAATTGTTGCAATTGCTGGCCAAGTATAACAATAAATTCTCACCAAAAAAACAAAAACCCCCGCCCCTCCCCAAAAAAACAGCAAAAGATTGATGAGGAAAAACAAAGTGTGAAAGCAAATAGCCGAAGCAGATGATGAATGACCAACTGATGCCAAGTATCCTTACTTTGCTGCTCACACTCTCCTTTGTTTATCTCTTAACATATGAGTAGCCGGGTAATAAGTACTGTTTATCTCTGGAAATGTTAAGGCAGCGTGACATTATTAAAAAACAATATTAAAAACAATTAAACAACTTGGACAAGCCGGATTGTAATATACTCAAGCAAAAGTGTATGCTCAATCGAGTGTAAAATTTAAGGTCATATTCTCAACTCAACAAATGGTGCATTTTGGTGTCCAAAATTAATTACCAAAAGGATGCTTTGCACGACTTCAGTGTACCCTTTTTACTCTACGAATAAAGTGTATAATTAAGTCCATTTTTCTAACTTAAGCTTAAGGCAGAAGCAAATCTTTAAAGAAAGTTCCTTTGTTACATTGTCTGGGATTCGAATTCAGGACCTTGGGAACTTAATACAAATGGCGACATCTTAGTGCAGACGACTATTAACCCTTAGTGAGTTACAGCGGTGAAATTCCAATAATATCGAACTTACAACGCGGTCATTCGACCGCTAGAACTTCTAAGTTGGACCTTTTGCTTGGTGCTTAATGCTGTATCCTTGCACTATCAAAATCAAAATCATATCCAAACTCGGCATTTTGCGGTTTTGAAAAGTATAAAAGCATAATTCAAGTTGTTTCAAATCAAATTCACGTCTATAAGGTAAGGCTTGCTTCTATTTTAAAGTCCAGGCGATTTTGTAAGCCTTGGTAGAGAAGTTTTTTAAGTATACCTTTAATGAAAGAGGTCTGTTCCGGTATTGATTATTATTTTTAATATGGAGCTCCTTTAGCTGGGGGCTTCCTTCTCATCAAACATATGTATCTACGATCTAAGATTTCCTGAACCAAGCATCGAAACGAAACCTTATGTTTGATAAGTAAAGGAACCCCAAAACCAAACATTTTCAGAATATCAGGGGTTGGCCGTCTTGATATTTTGAAATTTTTGGTACTTTGATCCCTAGTCAAATAACATCTTAATTACCTTAATGATCCAGCTGTTCCTAAAGATATTGCTGTCAATATGATTGATATTTTTTACCCTAATATATTAATATCGAAATAATACTTTCCAATAAAGTCAAAAATATCGATACATGTCGATATTCTGGATATTTTTTTACTGTAAAATATTTATATCAAATTGACACTTTTTCATTGTCGTCACAAATGTCGATACATATCGATATAATCGATATTTTGCACCCTAAAATATTAATATCGAAATAATACTTCTCCAATATCGTCAAAAATATCGAAATTCTTACCCTAAATTTTAATATTGAAATGGTATTTTTTTATTATCCTCAAAATATCGATACATATCGAAACTATCGATATTTTTACGTAAGATATTGGTATCGAAATGAAATATTTTCAATATCGTCAAAAATATCGATATAGATATTTCTTAAATATCCGGCAACCCTTATAAAGAGTATACATAATAAGCATTCAGTAAGTTTGACACCCTTAACCGGACATCAATTCACTTTAGATCAGTGTTCGGACTGCTCCTTGCTTGATATTCTTAAGGGATTCTTAGGGAAGCGTATGGCTCTCAGCTCGAACTCCATACCCCTTGCTAGTATTTAGCTGGCTGGCTGACTGTGGCTCGCGGCTCAGAGCGAGAGAAGATTTTTTAGATTAGGTGTTAATGATTTTTATGCACCATTTTGAGTGCTATTCCAAAAATAATAGTCAACTCTTAACAAATTCGAGGAGCTTTCAGAAAGATAAGTTAAAAAAAGCATTTGCATAAAATCTTAAGCGTGGCGTTCTCTCTATTTTAATAGCAAACATAAAATTTTTGAAACGATCCAACCACGCTTATTCGAAAGCACAGCTAACTTTTTGTTATAAAAAAATAAAAAGGAGCGGCTACTAGCAAAGAAAAACTCCAAGCAGTGGCTAACTGAGGAAAACACAATGAGAAAATGCTATCCTAAAATATAATAAAAATACAAAAAAAATAAAGTAAGAAAATGTTACGGAAGTTGCGGTAATCGAATTTAAATAAGTTTACTTTGTAAACAATTCTCGTTTCCTTTTGCTTCTCATGGAAAGTCGAGGGGGCACAAAATATTAGCTTTTGACAGCCACCCACACACACACACGCTTAGTGGCGCGTGATAGGGGCGCAATGGTGGGTGGGAGCTGGCCTGTAGCGCATATTAATCATTGTTGTTGTTGGGTTGGACACTTTGTTCCAAGGCTACATGGCACACAACCAGAACGAAACCAGTTGCAAGCTGTTGACGACTTTTAATGACTGTTTCAAGGTCGGCATTACCATAGCGGGCTAGTTTTGTGTTAAGACCTTGAACAAAAACGCATAAAATTAAATTTTTATTCTCTGTTATTGCAGGACTTTCGGATGCTTTGGCCAAAGGTTTGCTAACCGATGATTTTATATCGGGTGCTCGAATTTTGGCCTTAAATTTAACCAACGGAGCGGTACAATCGTATGTGTGGTGGGTGAAAAGCAGCCAGGACAAAGTACTGGGCGAGACACAGCGATACGAGGAGGAGGGACTACAGATTGGCAAAAAACCAGCAACCAGCTATCCCTGGTGGGTAAACAATAGCCAGGCCGAAAGTCACTCTAAATACTCTTTTAACAGGTTCGACGATGAGACCAGTTCACCCACCTTACGTTCCCCCAAATTTGCTCCTAGCCCACCGAATAACTATTACAAAGGCTGGTGGACATATCCGTATTTCTCTTGTGCATTGAGCAAATGGCTGGTATCCTATAGCATAGCCATACCCCCCAGCGGACGACACGGCTTGCGTGGTTTCATCAGCATTGACATCGACGTCACCTCTTTGCGGGTGAATCAATGCGAGGCTGTGCCCTATCAATTTGGTAGTCCCGCCAAACCCACCATGATGAGTCTGCGTATGCGGCGAAACCATAAAATGGCCAACGATGTGGATACCATCAATGATTTGCAGGCATTTCATAGCTCTCACAAATGCCATCGCAGCTCCATGATGGTAAGCATCACACACGGGGTAGCAGATTTGGGGGTTACCGATTCAAATTCTTGGAAATTTCACAGTGCGACTACCGTCAGCCCAGCATGGAGGCACCGACAATAACCGGCGGCAAAATCCTCACCGCCTTAACCAGCAGCAGCTGGTCCCGTGGCTCGTATCAGTGTCTGTGCAAGCCCGGTTTCTATTCTTTGCGCCATCCGGATGGCTTCAATGGCACCATCATGGAAATTGCCTGGCAGGAGCATCAGGACAATATAAGCAATTACTATACGGATGTCTTCAAGTGTTTGGCCTGTGCCCCCGGCTGTGACCAGTGCACGGGACCGGAGCCCTGTTTGGCCAACTATCATTGGCCCTTCAGGTGGGTGGAACACGTTTGCTTGATAATAATGAAGGTTTAATATTTATGTTATTTTCTTTTTTCTTGTAGAATATCCCTATTGACCATTTCGATTGGTTGTGCTTGTGGCACTTTTATACTGGCCGGCTATCTGTTCCAACATCGTCGCGTTAAAGTTTTTAAGGTGGCCAGTCCCATCTTTTTGATGATCACCTTAATTGGTTGCGCCATTATGTATCTGGAGGTGAGTTAACCTCATTTAAGAATAATGACAAAACAAAAGAAGAAAGTTGTGAAGACAAAAGGTCTGGCCTGGTGTGAACTGGTTTGTGTAATTAGTCCAGGACAGACGCAACATGAAATGCCTTTTAAATGCGACATACTTGCGAACATGAATGGTTAAGGGAGAATGGGAAGGGGTTGAAAATTACACTGAGCTGAAATATAAAATGGTTCAGTGAAAGAGAAAGGATGTACTTATGCTGCTAAAGGTGACACACAGCAGAGAGTACAGAGAGCAGGTTGTTTAACCAACACAGCACTGTATTAGTTGGGGAAAGTAATCGATGGAAGCTAAGGAAGTGAAAGTGAAAGCATTCGATAACTTATACCACAGTGCTGTTAAGAATCCTCGAATTGGGAAGAGGATTAAGACCGACAACAGGCAGATGTAAAGGCTCAATGTATTAAAAAATATCCACTGGATGATTTCGGTATCAATTTGATTTGAATATTTCTTTGATATCCATTTTTGGATATTAAAACGACCATTTAATGTTAAATTGATCTTAAATTTTTATCCAAATGTAATGAAAACGAGAAAACTAGGCTAGTGTAAGTGCTCGCTTAAATATTTTCAAAAATACTCTTTTTTCCCATTTTCCGACCGTTCGTTCGTATGGGAGGTATATGATAAAGTCATCCGATTTGTCCAAAAATTTGTAAAATTATGTGAAAGCATGTGAAACAAGCAAATACAAAATTGCAGGATGCTACCATTAAAAACAAAAAAGTTTTTTGAACTAAGACTGTTTTTCAGACCTATCTTTTGTATGGCAGTTATACCATATAGTTGTCCGATTTTAATAAAACTTGGTAGAATTATCAAAAAGCAAAGAAAACCTACGATAACAAAGTCTGGAGACGATTTCATTAAAAAGAAAAAAGTTTTTCATCCTAAAACTAGTTTTCCGACCGATTGTTTCTTTTGGAATTATAATATCCTTTGCAAGGTTATAAATATCAGTTTAATGTTAAATTGATCTTAAATTTTCATTCAAATGTAATGCAAAAACATCCAAAGGATATGAAAAGTTGATATTTCAATGTCAAAAATAAGCAAATCAATACAATATCTATTCAGAATGGATCTTTTTTGATCTATTTTTCAGCTTAGGATGCAGAGAAGCCTCTGCAATTGACGTGGATAAACTATCACGGTACCAAAACTAGAGAATGGCCTCGTATAAGCAAGCAAGCAGATGATATTATTATCATTTCTAAAAGATAATACAAAGAAACCTTATGTGACCTAGCATAGATTAGACTGAAAGTGACTTCCACTTGATGCAAGGATTGGATAGCTAAGCAGAATGAGGCCAACACGCCTATCCAACTGCCTCATTACACCTGAAAGGAGGGTCCAGCATATTGGCTTATACTAGGGTACTATAAACATGCTTCAGCATAGCAATAAAACCTTGCAAGGCATGGCAACACACATACTCCGGTGGCTGTACTTTATGCTGGTGACACCGGTGCACTTTTTGATGCAAAAATAGAAATTAGCAGATACGATTATGGATTTTCTTCGATCCTAAAATGGATACTGAGAGCCATGAGCCATGATGAAGAGATAAATGCTGCTTAGATAAAGGCCAAGGACACAAGATATGAGTAAATTAGCTTATTTCCAAGTAACTTCTAGATTTTTCAAATAACAATCTGAATACCACACAAAAATTTAGTTATTTTACATTAACGTTTAGATATGGGAGACCTGAAATTTTAGTTCAAAATCTCCTTCAATTTAGCACAGACCTGAATCATAGCTGAATCAGCCCTGAAATGGAAGGGCTATTACTGAATTCATGGCATCCTCTATATGAATTTCAGCCATGTATTTAACACAGACATGTCCTACTACGTCATTATCTATTATTAAGAAAGTTGTTCTTCAAAAGCAACATGTCGGTTTTCTTAAAAAAAAGTTAAGGTTTTCATATGCTGAATGCTGTTTAAAGAAAATCCTTATAAAACATGTTGTTGATACATTCGTTCATCGTCGCTTGCCGCTTTCCTTTTTATTGTGATTTTTGGCAGTCCCGCGCGAGTGCTTGATAGTCGTTTGGGCTTAGATGCCGGCATTTATGTGCAAAATGCAGAGACAGGGTTAGTCACGCGTCATGTAGAAAAGCTTCTCAATCGTAGTGCGAGTGAAATCCCTGTCAAATGTGTAGAAAACCTTCATTTTATGTGGATCATCTTTAACTTTGAGCAAACTATCCTTTATATCTATAAGAGGCGAAACATAAAACCGTGACTTGAGTAACAACTCTTTTTAAATAATAAAATCTACTAAGTATGTGTATAAACCGTAAAGTGTAAATGGTGGACTGCATTCACCCAATGGAGTTTTAGCCTTTTGTAATAAATTCAGCGCAAACTTTCTCTCTTTCTCTCTCTTGCTATCTCCGGGTTACTCTGTTTACAATTATGTTGTCAACAATGGCACTTACCTCCCGCTGGACCCATAAAAATCCCATAACAACACCGCACAATGGCAACAATGACAACACCAACAACTGGGCTAAGAGTTTGGAAATGGGGTTAACCAAGCCCAAACGGGTGTAAGGGGGGGGTGGGGTTGAATAAAAAGTAATAAGCATAACAGGATTTTCTAATCAAAGTTGTCTCAAAAGAAAAATTGTTACTCTGTGAATATGGACGAAGACAAGCCAACGCAAAAACGTGGTGAGGATTTGCCCGATCCCAGTTCAGATTCGGAGTCCGAAGATGAGGCCGCCTTGCAGGCTGCCTTGAGAGAAATGGTTAAAATACCGGATATAGAATTCGATCAAAGGCAGGGCGGTCTATTCAGACAGCAGTTAATAGAGGAGGACGAGGAGGAGGTGGCAAATGCCCCCAAACTTCCCGAAACTAAACCGTTTAAGTCCAAGCCGAAATCGCAACCCCCGGATGCGGACAAGATAAAAGCTGATTTAGAGAAAAAATGGGCGGAAAAATTACAAATCAACTCGAAAGGAATACCGCCGCCTAAGCCCAAATCCTCCACCAAGCAGGATAAGAAAGATGCAATGCAGCTACCCGCCTTTTTACAAATCACAGCACCCGTCGAACTGGTGGAACCTAAATCTGCCGAATCGGAAACTTCTCTAGAAATGCAATTGAAATGGCAACGTTTAGAGGCAGCTTCCAAGCCCAAGTCCGTCCCCAAACCCAAAACAGCCAACACTCAAGTGGTAAGCACTCAGACCCACCAGGATTGGCCCACACTTTCGACCTGGGGTGAGACAGGTGATACAGTAATGGTACCACCGCTAGAACCTCGAGTGGCCATTGCCACGAGACAACCGGGCTTGATAAACATATTGACGGGTCCATTTCATCGTGCCCTGAGCCATGAATCGGATAGTGGGGGAACCGTGAAGAGAACAGCGGATGCTTCTACTGCCACCACAGCGGATCTTAAACGCACTTCGAATCCTCTACAGGAAGCGGTAGCGACACCAGCTGTATTACCACCAAAATCTCTACCACCTCCAACGCCAACACCTGACCTGGAGCCACAGGAGTTGGGTAAAGAGACAGAAAAACCCCTGGAGAAGGAGCCAGCCGAAAAGGAGGAGGAGCCACCAGCTGAACCCCAAGCCCCCTTGCCGCACTCTGAATCGATGCGTACCCTAACCATTACTGGTCATACAAATATCACATCCCATTGGCGGGATCATTGTCATCAGGAACGTCATCCAGAGGGTATCGATAAGGTCGCTCGTCGTAAACTGATCATAGCCTGTGTATTGTGTCTGGTTTTTATGCTGGCCGAAATTGTGGGTGGCGTTTGGTCCAATAGTCTGGCCATAGCCACAGATGCGGCACATTTACTTACGGATTTGGCTGGATTTCTCATCTCGCTGTTTGCTTTGTATATCAGTGCGAGACCCTCGACGCAGCGCATGAATTTTGGATGGTATCGTGCCGAGGTGATTGGGGCCATGATTTCGGTGTACTTCATTTGGGTAATTACAGGTAGGAGTTCGGACAAATAGTATGAGAATTTATCGATCGATTATGTGAAATTTCAAAGCAAAATGTCGGTTTTGTTGTCTTTCGAAATATGCTAAAGCGTTCTTCTAAGGCAACAAAATATTCAGAAACATTTTTAAGTATTTTGTACTTGAAGCGAGAGCAGGGAGCTCTGAACAGCTCGCAGCTCTTCACTTTATGCACTTGGATGAGAGCCAATGGCAGTCGGTTTTCCACTAGGAAGCCACTGCTCTCGGCTCTTAACTGAGAGCCAAACCTCGGCAGATAGCAGCCGACTCTCATGACCCACAAGACCTACGGACCTATTAGCCAGCTGTCGGCTGGAAAGCTTTGCATTCGACAAGCTTCTGTAGTTATTTTATAAGCAAAAAAGCTCAAGCTAATGTCAATTTCTTTGGATTTTTACTAAGTTGGGTCCTTATAGTTAATATAGCCATTTATTGATTCATCAGTCACGGAATAATTGGCTTAATATCTGCCTAACTTTGATTTCTATGTGGCTGTGGGTCTTGTTTCGCATGAAGATTGCTAGCTCCCGATTTCCGAACTCCGGCTATCAGCTCTAGGCCCAGAGCTGAGCTACTAGCGAGCTCTCGAGAGCTGCGAGCAAAGAGCGATTCCCATCACTGAATATGAATCTATTAGCAATGTGATAGCAGCTGATTTACAATGAATGGGCTAAGTCTACTGAAGATAGAACCGACTGTTTCTTGAAACAACTGTAGAGGTTGTGTTTACCTTTGCTAACGAACTCCAGCCGGCTATAAGCTCAAAATCAAAAAGATCTCTGACAAAAACTACTCAAGTTCTTGTAGCTAGCTTATTTCTCTATCAACTCTTTTTCTAATTGAATTTAGTTCTAGTATGAAGGCCAGTTTGAACTCTGAAGTTCTTATAATCTATACCACTTTCCCTTGTCGAAATTGTATCATCCACCTCACTTCTCAATCGTAGGCATTCTTGTTTGGCTGGCCATCCAACGTCTCTGGTCGGGGACACATGAAGTGGATGCCAAGATTATGTTGATTACCTCCGCTTTGGCCATATTGGTGAATGTTATAATGGCGGTACAGCTAACCCATGGACATTCGCATCATCATTACAATCCAGGCGAATCGGCTCGTCAGACCCGTACAAAAACCAGGGACTCAAAAGAGACTCTCATCAGCAGTGCACGTCACCAGGAGCTGGAGCATAGTCATGCACAGAAGCAACCTTTTATGGGCACTTCAGTGTCCGCCGCTCAGTTTTCTGCTGCCGCTCATCCGCCCACCGAGAACATCAATGTGCGTGCGGCGGTGATCCATGTGATTGGTGATATCATTCAAAGTGTGGGCGTCTTTGTGGCAGCCCTCATCATATTCTTTCAACCACAATTGGCGTTTGTTGATTCCATTTGTACATTCATCTTCTCCATTATTGTACTTGTTGTGACCTTTCGCATACTGCGTGATGTGCTCATGGTACTCATGGAAGCCACACCTGACTATATGGACTATGAGGAGGTTCAACGTACATTTCTACGCATCGAAGGTGTGGAGCATGTACATAATCTAAGAATTTGGGCCATTAGTATCAATAAGGTTGCCCTGTCGGCACATTTGGCCATCCACAAGGATGCCGATCCTCACGAGATACTGGAGGAAGCCACCAAGATGATACACAAGCATTATCATTTCTTTGAGACGACCATACAAATTGAGGAATATACACCGGGAATGGAGAATTGTGCCCAATGTACACCACCGGTGGGCCGAAGCTCTAAGGTGGTGTCGCAGGTGGATAGCCGTACGGCTATGGCCATGGAGGAGGGAGCGGGTGGTGGGGATAAACACCAGGGGAATGTGGATAAGAAAGTGATGAATGATAATAAAAGTAAATGAAATCGTACATACAATAAATATATTTAATATGTAGGGTGGCTACGGTAGCTCGATATCTCGCTCTATCATATTAAGTGTCATATTTCCCCACCCTATTAAAACGCTTAACAGTTCTCACCCATTCCTGGCCAGCTGTCAATTGCCTTATGCCATGTCTGTTCTCAACTTAAGGGCATTTTAAGTGCCACCCCTTTGCGTCTCCATGGCGTTGGCGCTGTCGGACACTTCAAGGCATTAAATCATCAAAAATTGTTAATTACTTACGAAAATTGTTCATTTATTTTTTATAGATGGTTGCCATTTTTCCCTACCTGGACACCGGTTGGTGCATTGCCACCAAATGGACGCGTCACATGGGTTTTTGTATTACCTACACATCGTTGCTGATGAAAACCTGGCGGTAAGTGCAAATGTGCTTCTTTTTTGAAAGATTTGGCTAATTTTCATAACAATTTTGGTAACAGCGTCTCGCTGACTTATCGCGTGAAATCGGCGCATAAGATTAAGCTCAATGATCAGCAATTGTTGCAGTGGATGGTACCAATTTTATTGGTAATGTTGATCTATTTGGGTACCTGGACCATTTCAGCCACGCCCAATGCGGAGGTGGTAAGTGATGGATCAAGGTGTTATGTTTGATACCATTTTTTAATCAATATTTTTTTCTGAATATTTTGGCAAATGCTATGATTTTATTTTGGCTAAGCACTTTTGATTGCAATTTGCTGGCATTATTACAAACCCTTTTTGTGTTTTTGTGTTCTAAACCTTAAAAAAAAATGGATTTAATTATACGATTTAAATACAAGCAAAAAAAAACTCATTGAATATTATTCTTAAGGGGTTAAAGACCGCTTTTGTACTATAAATGTGTTAATAAAAAAGATAAGCATACTTTTTGGCATTTGCATAGTTGCTAACATAATGTTAATGTGTTAACATACATGTTAATGCACTTTTAATTAACAAAGGGAAGGATATTCAACATTTCATATAAAAATAACAATAGAGGAAGGTAAGCTTCGGCTGGCATGATGTTTGCATACCCTCGTAAACCTTACTTTTCCATGGGAGCTATACTATATAGGTGTCCGATTTCAACCAAACTTAGTAGAATCATGCAAAAGCCTAACAAACTAGTATGTACAAAATTCGGAGTCGATTCCGTTTTAAACAATAAAGTCTTTCTCATTTGAACTTCCTTTTCAACCGATCTTTCGTACTGCAGCTATATGCTATAGTCATCCGATTTTGACAAAAAATTTGTATAATTGCTTGAAATAATACCAAATAAATAAGTGACAATTTTAAGGACGTTTCCAATGAAAACAAAAAAGTTTTTCTCTCTTAGACTACTTTTAAGACTCTACTTTTCTATGACAGCTATATTATATAGATGTCCGATTTCTACCAAACTTTGTAGAATCATGGAGAAGCATAGCAAACTTCGAAATATAAAGTTTGGAGGCGATTCTATTAAAATCAAAAGAGTTTTTCTCACTAAGACTACTTTTCAGACTCTACTTTGCTATGACAGCTATACTATATAGATGACCGATTTCGACAAAACTTAGTGAAATCATGCCAAGGCCTCACAAACTGACATGTAATACATTTGCAGTCGATTCCATTTAAAACATAACATTTTTTCTCAATAGAACTTCTTTTTCAATCGATCTTTCGTCCTGCAGCTATGTGCTATAGTCAGCCGATTTTGAAAAAACCCTGTAGTATTGTGTAAAAGCTTTTAAAATAAATAAATGCCAATTTTAAGGACAATTTCATTGAAAAAAAAAGTTTTTTAAAAATCCTGTACCTGTTTTTTCGTATCTAGCTGAATTTTTCGAATTTGCAAAGCAAAAACTAGAAAAAAATGGCCTTAAGTCAGCTTTTAGACTGACTTGTGTATTTATGCTAATTTTTTGTTTAAGTCTACCTTAGGTTGAGCTTTGCTGGTGTCTGCTTTTTTGACTTGGATCTTTTATGCTGGTTTTTTTGGTTCAGTTTTTAGCTTTAGTTTTAGGATCTACTGCCTACTGTCTGATACCTAAATTTTCTCCTCTCCTCTCTTCAGATTCCCCATTTTTTTAATGCTTGGACTCCTCCTTTTTTTCTATAACTATTTTATGTAAGAAAATGTACAAGTCTAAAATGATATCCCTCCTCTCTCTCTCTCCTACTTTAGATCTACGATCAGAGTCGCTTGAAGTTTAAACAATGCTCGTATAATTGGTGGGATCATAGTTTGGCCATCGGTGAGGTGTTCTTCCTGGCCTGGGGCATACGTGTGTGCTATAATGTGAGGAATGCGGAGAGTCTGTACAATGAGGCTCGCTTGATATCGTATGCCATCTACAATATAGCCATTGTGAATATAGCCATGGTGGCGTTTCAGTAAGTTTGCATGCAAAACACATAATTGAATTATAACAGTTGACACAACAGAAGACTTTGGGTAATCCAACATGCCGGGGCACGCGCGTCGGACCCATTAGGAAGGAGAAGGGAAAAGGGTGTGTTGTATCCCCCTGGCGCTGGTTCTTTTAATTAAATTCCTTTGCTTTGTGCACGTACGCGTTTTGCCTTGTAATCCTTTTTTTGTTGTCCGTTGTCTTGTTTACATAGAGAATCACGGGTATGCGGGATGCAGGATAGAGTCGCTTGACAAAAGTGTTCATAATTAATGCAATTTTGTTTGGTTCTATTTCTATTTCAATTTGCTTTCTCCTTGTAGTGTCATGCTCTTCCCGAATGCTGGACCCGACTACAAATACATGCTGGGCTTTGTACGCACTCAACTGTCAACGACCACCACCATTGCCCTGGTCTTTGGCCCGAAAATATTGCGCGTCTTTAAAGGACAAGGCGACAAGTGGGATCAAAAGGCCAAGGTGCGAAGTATTACAGCCTCGTTCTCGCTTAATGGGGTGGGTCTGGTGCCCGAAGAGTCACCCGATTTGTATCAGGAGAATGAGGAGCTTAAGGTACACTGGAAATATTTATTTGGGGAAGGTAATACTCAATGAATCTGCTTCTTTAATAGGAACAAATCCAAAAGCTGGCCCATCAAATTGAGTTCATGAAGACTGTGCACATGCAGATGAATAATCGGCATTTGAAACCAAAACCGGGTGGCTATTTTACCATCACATCCACCTCATTTCAGGCACCCTATAGCAAGAACTCGGTTTCTACAGCACAAACGCAAACGGGCAAAGATGAGTCTGGCAGGTAAGACGTACGCAATAGAGGTCTCCTTCATCGCTATACATTTGTTTTATTCACTTGCAGTGCCACGCCCTCGAAATGCAAATCGCCCAAGGGCAAAGTCTGACGCGGTCAACGAAGTGTTAAAGATTGCTCAATAGAAGAACTGAATGAACAGTCGACAATTGTAGAGGAATCAATTGATTTTAGTTTCTATCAAGCAGAGTCAGAGTTAATAAACCAGAAAGAAGAAGCCAACGAACGTATCCAATTGCAGGAGCAGGATGAGGCCGCTTTACTTCAACAATTTCGGCGCCTTTTTGCACCCTTGCTGGATGACAGCCTGCAGTTGTATTACCAACTCAATGATGAGCAGGATGAGGACGAGGAGGTGAAACATGTACGCATACATCGCACTGTGGCGGAGATAAATGAGCTGACCAGCAGCGAAGAGGATACCATGATGACACAAGTCAATTCTTCGCGCTCGGAAGAGCGGGATGATGATGATGAGCTGGAATTGCTATCCACCTCAAGCAGCTCATTGTATGCCATCCATACACCATCACCGGCTCAAGTAAATGGTTTACTCTTGTCGCCACCAACGATCACTGAGCAAGTGCAGCTACATAATCCTCCCAATCAGCTAATGGCAATGATACTAATGGAGGATGAGCCAAGTAGTAGTCATAATAATAACACCTCCTGTTCGTTGAGTTCGACACTAACAGATAGCAAGACCTTGGATGGTCGCACGCCCATTGTGGTGTAAGTTGGGATGGAATGGGAATCTCTCTTCTCTCTCTCCCTGCCTCTGCTTGACAAGTGATTTGGTTTGAAACAGTCCTAAGCTCTTACATCAGCAGCTTAATGTTTAATCTAGTCTTAAATGAAAATTGTTTGTGTGCATGTCTGTGTGTCTTTTGGTCTGTCTCTGTCTCATTTCCATTTTATGTTCCTTCTCTAAGTTCTGCTTCTTATAAACATATAATACAGCCATCTCAAATATTTCATTTTCATTTTCCATACAAAAAACATTAACAAATTGAGCAAACATTTTTCACTTCGTTCGGATTGTCAAGACAAACTTGTAAAAAACAAAAAAAAAATAAAAAAATACCAAAATGTTAGGAAAAAGCAACTGACCAAGGGTCAATTTCAACAACTCGTAGACCAGGCTCATAGAGTCCTTGGCTCTTAGAAAAATGTATTATCATTTCTATTCACGCACCTATCACACTTTTTTTTCTTTCTTTCTCTCAGTGCACTCACACTCACCCAATTTGATTTGCTTTGTAGGTCGCAATTCTTATATCTATATATCTATATTCATATGATCTGTAAGGTTAGCAAAGAGTCGATTTTAGCGTAAATGGTAAACAAACAAAAAAACCCACTTATAATAAATAAACAAACAATTTGAAGTTTTAGCATACATTTTTAACTGTAAGCTGATAATGGGCGGCGCAGTAAATTGGAAGTTTTCGAAGCAAAAATAATAACATTAATTATACAACTAAGTTAACGTTAACTTACCGAACATTATACAAAAACAAACAAACAAATGATCGAACGGAATCAAAAATAAATGTTATAAAATCAAAAGAATATGTAGAAGGCTTTTTTGATTAAAGGTAAGAGGTGTGAAATATATTGGGTGAAGCTGCAGTAGGAATCCTATTTAAAAAGTACACATTATGTCAAAAAAAAAAGTGTTTTACACACGAAAAAACTCAAATTTTTATTTATTTTGCACACAAAGGTGGTTTCTGCAAATGGTAGAATTTTGTGTATATTTTATATATTTTATTTATGATATTTCTTAATGGTTCTTAGAACTAGATACCAAGAATAAGTAGAAAAATCCATCTAAAAATTGTTAAAACAATTAAAATCTCTATTAGGGCTGTTTTCTAATCTACTACTTAGAGCTATCTGTCACATAAACCTACAAATAACAGAGCAAAATAGTAGTAGAAGATGTGAATCGGCCCTTAGTGTCAAGAAAGTGTTTTAGCAAAATGTCACAGCTCATATATTTTTAGCCCATTTGTAAAAACACTTTCCTAACACTTCAAAATAGATATTTTAATTGTTGTACGTTTTTTAACTTGTTAAAACTAGATGGATTTGGCTACTTTTTTGTAATATTCAATGTAGGAACCATACAGAATCAAATTTAAATATAAACAATATTTTTTGTTTTAAGCAATTGAAAAATTGTATGTGTTAAAACTTATTCTTGATTCTGTACTGTATATATTCTTGTTCAGAATCAACAGCCCCTGAAGGCAGCAATCTTAGAGACTACAAAAGATGGAGAAACAATTTATAAAAGATTCCAGTCTGTTTTATCAGAATTGTTGCACTTCCGAAATATTAAGCTAAAAAATAGCAAGTATACTTTTTAAAATAGCTAGAATTTGCAGTTTGCAGCAAAACTTGCAGTTGCAGTAGATCTTGTGGGAAAATAGCTAAATTGACAACACTGGTTTTGTGAGGCAGCCATTATTAAGCCACGTGCGTGTGTGTGTGTGTGTAAATTGTCATTGTATTTTTTGGTTATAACAAAACTGGCTCAATCAGCCGCGGATTTGGGATTCGCTTTTGGGCTTGGCGAAATTACAGAATTGGGCTCTTAGCCGACATATTTCACCACCACCCACCCAGATCAGCTACTGGGCTCAATGCAAGAGTAAAAGAGAAGGCACATGACTTACCTCAAATGACGGCGCAGGCGTTGGTAGTTCTCCACAAAATCGTGGAGCTCACAATATTTTCATCCTCACAATCAACATTCATGTTGTTTTTGTTGTTTTACAAACACATACAAATAAAGAAAACGAACAGCGAAGTGCAGCAGAAACGAACAAGCGGGCGGAGCACAATACTTGCGGCTTACAACAACACAACATTCAATTGTTATTAAACATGTCCTCGACAAACAAACACTAGTACAAACTCTTAACTTTGATTTGTTAACATTTTTGGAATTTTTAATTAACTTTTAAGACGCGAAACAACAAATTAAAAATTGCAACACCAACACGAACGCGCACAAACGAAGAGAACAGAAACTGAAGGAAGAAAGCAAAAGCGAACGCAGCAGCGAGTAGACTGAACTAGTTCTGGCAGCTGAACTAGCTGCTGCAACGGTAAATTGAGGCAGCGGCTGTGTAAATGGCAAACGGCTACTTTTTGGATTTGGATTTAAAGCTGATTTTGTGAATTAAGTTAATGCAAAGATTTATAAATATTATAGATGAGGAACAAATCGGAGATTGGTAGACAGTGTTAGCTACCAGGAATAATCTTTTTATGGTTGATATAATATAATATCTATAAATCTTTGGTAGGAGCCAGTTGCTGAGTTTTTGGCTTGCAGGGGCCGTTCACACTACAGTTTAGCTTTCTACATTGTAGGGGCCTTCTACACTGACACACAACTGTAAGGTACATAACTGCATTTTGTTGGTACGAAAGTATGAAATTTGAATATTTATTGAGTTTAATTTCTTGAATTATCCTACATAAATCAAATATTCTCACAAATCTAAATAAGTTTCTTGATTTATTTGTGTAATTTATGTAAATAAAGGATTCTACTAGGATCATTTGGCTGGCCATATATTCATCCGATTTATATGCAATTGGCCAAAATTGTGCTACAGCAGATAATATTAAGAACTGAAAAGCTTAAACAAGTTTTTCCCACCCAAACTAGTTTTTCGACCGATCGTTCCTATGACAGCTAAGTGCTATGGTCAGCCGATTTTGACAAAACTTTGTAGAATTGTGTAAAATTGCTTAAAATAAGCAAAAATCAAAAATTGAAGACACTACCATTGAAAACAAAAAGGTTTTACTTACCAAAACTACATTTCTGACCCAACTTTTGTATGGCAGCTATACTATATAGTAGTCCGATTTCGACCAAACTGGGTGGATTCATGGAATATCATTGCAAACTAAGAAAGGATTTTTTGGATATATCCCCAAGTCCGACATTACCATATATATATATATAAAAAGTACTTTAATTGTAAAATTCTTATAAATGTCTTTTGGTTTACAAAACTTAATTTGTAATTATTTTCTTTAAACAATTTTCATGCAAAAAATACAGAGATTTGATATGGAAGATTCAACTTAACTAAACGGAGGGACGGGGAATGTATAGACATATAGATGATTTAAGAGTTAAGATTCAAAAATTTTGGACGGAAATCGTTATTTCCATATTGGATTAAGTTACATTTATAGTTTGATTCGAGTTCAAGGCACTTAACAGATTCAACCACATCCGGAGTCCAACATAACTAAGGCCTCAAGAGTTGAGCCACCAGGCCAGCCATGAGGCTGCCCGCCAGCAGGCTCATCCAGCCCAGACGCAGCTGTCCCGCTCCGTTGCAGCCATCCTTGCTATTGCACGTGCAGTACTCCATGAAGATGTTATAGCTGCCGGTGCGCATCAGACAGAAGCGTTCATCGCCCTCAATGCCTGGTTCACCCATGTAGGCGCAACTGCGGAAGTAACGCCACTCCCCGTGCACCTTCTGGCGGATCTTGCGACACATGGTGGGCAGCACACCCGGGAGATGCTCCAGCTCGTGGGCCTGCTGGCAGTCCGTGATGGCCAGGGTGCTGTTGTCAAAGGGATCACCGCACTTGGGATCGTTGTCGCTGCGGCAGTCCCAACATTTGATGGCTTGGGCTGTAAGTGGAGCATAGAATTGTAGCAGCAGGAAAACTGAGGTCTCTCCAAGCGAGCAATTTTGCAAAGGAAAGTCTCACTGAGATTACCCCCAAAACTGGGGACGCCACCTGGGTTTTTCTTCTTTACCTGTCTTGAGCACACAGCAGAGCGCGAACACAGCCAGCAGGCATTTGTCCAAAGTCTTCATTTTGAATTAAATTTTAATTAATAAAAAAACAAACACGCCCAAAAAAAATACAAGCTATCTATCGAAAGGCGATAGTCGATAGTGAGCTGGGTACGCATATCGATAGGCTACAAGCCATTTACAGTTTGAGAAGCTTAGCAACAAGCCCGGCTTGCTTGAAGCATGTATTCGGCTGGACTCTGTGGCATAAATTAAATCAAAATTTAATTTATAAAATTACTCAAGTTTTTTAGAGTTGTGTGCTCAAACAAAGGGATTGGTGGTGCTATTTTTTGATAATAATGCAGTTTTGGAGTGGCGCCACCTGGCTTTCATTTGATTAATTTTTGAAACTGCATTAGAGATGAGCAAAAATCGAAGTCGCTGCATCCATTTAAGGATGAGCTAAATTTTGAAATCACTGTGACAGAGAAAAACTTAGGGCCGTTATCTAATCTACTACTTAGAGCTATCTGTCACATAAACCTACAAATAACAGAGAAAATCTAAGCTTATCTGATACATAGCAGCTATTTAGAAGATGTGACATCGGCCCTTAATAACATACATTATTATTTTGATTTATGTGCCTTATAACGGTCAATATTCTCATTATTTTGTCTCATATGTAAACTTGAAATTCAATTTCAAACTCGAGTAAAACTGTCAAGTCACTGTGACAGGAACAATCTAAAAAATATTTGATTCTAAACTAATCAATTTTGGTTAGTAATACTTGCATTATTTGCATCCTGGTGTTCAATACCTTTAAGAACCAGAACTCAACCAAGCTATTCCAATTAAATACTACTTAGTATTGGATTTATGGTTTTGTCAAGCTTATGCACATTTCCCAACTTTGACAGAGATTCCACCTACATATATTGAATTCTCATTGCAGGTTCGGCAAAATCCAATAGCTCTGAGAGCCACTGAACCACTTGCATCACTGTTTCCTTGTCACAGTCACAGTGAATGGAGTCACCGCTTATTCACAGAGAGCGCATCTCTAAGCGATATAACTATCGCTGCAATTACACATCGCCAACTCAGTCACAGCAGCAGCTTGGTTTTTGAGTTTGCATTGTTTTCATTTGGAAAAACGTTGTTTTAGTTTGTTAATTAAGGGCGCACACACGAAATTGAAAGCACAAAAATGAGCAAGTTAATATACGGAGCATTAATCCTCATCACGTTGAACATCTGCGGTAAGTTCGAAACGTTCAAATGGAAACATCGTCTCAGAACTTTACTTTGACTTTGGGGTGTGGCTGATGAGCAAATGTTGATTGTTAATTAAAATGATTACTCAATTCCAGGCAGCTGGGCCATACGCTGCTATCAGTGTTCCTCGGATCAGGATCGCAAGGGCTACGACAGCTGTGGTGCGTACAAGAAGTTCAATCGCACCGAGCACATTTCCATAGAATGCAATAGTGATGAAAGCCACATGCCCGGATCCTTCTGCATGAAGGTGGTGCAGCAGGGACCCCGAGGATTTATATGTGAGTAACTGAAATACAGTTGAGCGGACGTAACTCATTCAATTCTGGATTCCACACAGGGGATGGCCGCTGGCGTCAGGTGATACGACGTTGTGCCTCCGTCTCGGACACGGGCGTGACTGGAGTGTGCAACTGGGGCGTCTACGAGAATGGCGTTTACTGGGAGGAATGCTATTGCTCCAGCGATAGCTGCAATGGCTCCAACCTGCTGCAATCAAACAAATTCCTACAACTACTGGCAGGCTTCCTGCTGATGGGTGTGGCCTCTAGGATTTTACACAGCTAGAAGAAACCTATCATAAGTTGACAACACGAAAGTGCCTTTCACATCAAACCCTTAGCATTTAACACACACACACTCCGTCCACCACCAAGCGTATATCCTATCAAATATATAAGAAGACTTCACCATTTATTTATCCTGCTCTTCTCTTAAAGGGCAACCATCCTGCCGTTGAGTCAAGGCTTTCAGGCCACTATCCGCCCAGCCAGCATTTGGTTCCTTGGCCACAGCGGTGTATATCAGCGTTGAGCCATCTTCAAACGTTTTCATGGCCATATAAGATTTGCCCTCCTCCAGCCACACACGCAAGTCACCACCCAAGGCAGCTTCAGCTGTACCGCTGAATGATGTTTGATTACGCATGGAATTGCCGTACTGTCCACAAATAGAATGGAATCTTCAGAATTACTTGGCTTCTCTGGACTTACCCATTGCTGGTACAGCGCCAGCGGCTGATACTTTTGTGTCCATCTCAACACTTTTAAGTAAAATATCATAAACTTGTGCACATTTTCTTTGACTCGCACCTCCTGCACTTGATTAAACTTGGCCAACTCCTCCAGTGTACTGCGGCATATCTCACGATCCTTGGGACGACCCAAAGTCTGACATATACCCTGTGCCATACGTCGCATACAGTCGAAATCTTCGTCTAGTATTTGATCAAGCGAGATGGTTTCCTCACGTGGAGACTGCTCTGCAGGCTTTTGACGTGGCAACTCTTCGCCAGGTTCGTCACGTGGTCGCTGTGAGCCAGGACAACAAGTGGGCATGGTAAGAATTTGGTTTAGAAAATTTGTTCAAAAAAATATACAAAATTGTTGGAAAAATTTTAAGTGTGAGTTGAAGTATTTGTGAGGATTTTTGTTACAGTCAGGGCAAAGGTTCCAAGATTCAAGCAAAAACCTTTCATTTCATTGGAAACGCCACAGAGAGTAACCTTTAGTTGAAGCGGAGCTAAGTGGTTGAAGTTGCCCGGAGATCTCCTTCCTTGGATGACGTCGTCTTTTAAGCGTGTTTGTCGCCGGTTTAAAGGCCAGTCTAGGGGAGTGGACCATCAGACTTGCAACATACCCACTGGTATTGCATATTGATCTATTGGAAGAATGTCCAAATCGCGGTGTTCGATTGCTAGCCCCTCTTCAAAGGAAGCTTCAGTTATGCGCTAGAGTACTTGACTTATAGAAGACTCCAATTTCTTGACAGTTGTAGAGCTTGCTGTACCTCAAAATGGAATCCTCTAGGTCTAAGAAGGCTTGATGGATAGCCTAGTACACAAGCATCTTGGAACAAAACGAAGGATCTCTACGCGGTTTAAGAAGTGCTTCAAGAAAACTCTCAATCGGTTGGATCGGAAGACCATAACTCATAGCTGTCATAAGAACAATCAGTCGAAAAACTAGTTTTGGTATGATAAACTTTTTTGTTTTGAATGGAAACATCTCCAAACTCTGTGTCTATGATTTAGCTATGGTTTTCCATGGTTCCACCAAGTTTAGTCAAAATCGGAATACTATATAGCATAGCTGCCATACAAAAGTTGGGTCAGAAATGTAGTTTTGGTAAGTAAAACCTTTTTGTTTTCAATGGTAGTGTCTTCAATTTTTGATTTTTGCTTATTTTAAGCAATTTCACACAATTCTACAAAGTTTTGTCAAAATCGGCTGACCATAGCACATAGCTGTCATAGGAACGATCGGTCGAAAAACTAGTTTGGGTGAGAAAAACTTGTTTAAGCTTTCCAGTTCTTAATATTATCTGCTGCAGCACAATTTTGGGCAATTGCATCTAAATCGGATGAATATATGGCCAGCCAAATGATCCTAGTAGAATTCTTTATTTACATAAATTAAACAAATAAATCAAGAAACGTATTTAGATTTGTGTGGAATATTTGATTTATGTAGGATAATTTAAGAAATTGAATTCAAAAAATATTCAAATTTCATATTTTCGTACCAACAAAATGCAGTTATGTACCTTACAGTTGTGTGTCAGTGTATAAGGCCCCTACAAAGTAGAAAGCTAAACTGTAGTGTGAACGGCCCCTGCAAGCTAAAAACTCAGCAACTGGCTCCTACCAAAGATTTATAGATATTATATTATAAAAAGATTATTCCTGGTAGCTAACACTGCCTACCAATCTCTGTTTTTTTTTTTCTCATCTATAATATTTATAAATCTTTGCATTAACTTAATTCACAGGTCAAGTTCATGAAAATAGAGCCAAAATCAGCTTTAAATCCAAATCCAAAAAGTAGCCGTTTGCCATTTACACAGCCGCTGCCTCAATTTACCGTTGCAGCAGCTAGTTCAGCTGCCAGAACTAGTTCAGCCTACTCGCTGCTGCGTTCGCTTTTGCTTTCTTCCTTCAGTTTCTGTTCTCTTCGTTTGTGCGCGTTCGTGTTGGTGTTGCAATTTTTAATTTGTTTGTTTCGCGTCTTAAAAGTTAATTAAAAAGTCCAAAAATGTTAACAAATCAAAGTTAAGAGTTTGTACTAGTGTTTGTTTGTCGAGGACATGTTTAATAACAATTGAATGTGTTGTTATTGTAAGCCTCAAGTCTTGTGCTCCGTCCGCTTGTTCGTTTCTGCTGCACTTCGCTGTTCGTTTTCTTTTTTGTATGTGTTTGTAAAACAACAAAAACAACATGAATGTTAATTGTCAGGATGAAGATATTGTGGACTCGGCAACTTACACCGATTTTGTGGAGAACTACCAAAGCCTGCGCCGTCATTTGTGGTAAGTCAAGTGCGTTCTCTTTCGCTCTTTCACTGAGCCAGTTTTATTAAAACCAAAAGAATACAACGACAATTTACAAATTACACATGGGTTCATTATGCATGCCTTACAAAATCAATTGCAAGGAGCACATGGCCAGCAGAGCCGCCATGCTCATCGTCAGCAGTCCCATGGCTCCCGATGCATTGCACAGATCACCCTTGCAGGTGAAACAAGTCTCCACCTGGCGACTGTGCGTTACGGTGCATTCGTTCTCCTTCTGTCCAATCGACTCGAAATGACAATCACGTGACACGATGACACCGGCACGATCTGAAAGGGAGGAGAGTATAAGTTGGGGGGGTTTAAAAGAAGAGTAATAATAATTATAATTCATTTTCTAAAGGCAGAAAATCAGGAAAAAAAAACAGTGGTGAAGTTCGGATTCAGCTTTGGAGGGTCATTAACTTACAAGTTTCGGTTCTCAATCTGGTTTGAGGATTACAAAATTCCAAAAAATGTCCAATTGATCCTGTTAGCCTCAGTGTTTCTTTGTCTATTAAACTTCTATATTATTACCGCAATTTGACTATTGTCCATACAGCTTTACCAAATCTTCTAGGAAAATGACTCCCTCATTAGTTTTACTACTGCTTGTCTATTAATAATCTTAAATCTGATCTGGGAAGTAATTCCAATACGGAATTTTTCATGGGTTTGTACTTAAACGTGTTTAATCATTCCCCTTCTACAATCCTAACCAAGAAGTTACATTTCTGATCTATTAAATACATTATTCCGACCTGTTCCCATATAATACTCTTCCAAATCGAACTGCAGCTTACAAAAGATTAATCCGTACTGATTGACAATCATTTCACAGGGTTGTCAAACAATGGAGATTCTTATTTAAGGTTGCAGAACCAAATAAAACCGTTTTCTGTATTCTTATGTAAACCAAATCTGTCTATTTTTAAGCCTAAAAGTCTTTTTAATTATGTGAAGTATTGGCTTGAACTTCGAACTTCAAAACTAAGTTACTTAGAAGAATAAGTTTGCAAGGAATTACATCTTTAAGTAAGGCTATAGGAAAGAAGAGATAGAACGTTCATTTGAACTGGTCATAAGCAGTCTTATGGTGTAGACATTCTTGAAAACCTTTAGAAAACCACGATATAATCGATTTATTGATGTTTCTTTAACTCGATATTTGAAATATCGATAATGAAAATGTAGATTTTTGTTATTTCGAGCAATATTGACAACCCCACTTCCAAATAGGGTTTCTCAAAATAGGATATAATCAATATATAGAGGTTTCTAAAACTTGATATTGAAAATTTAAGATTTTCCACCTAAATATTCTAAGACCAGCTGTTGATTTGTCTCATTCTAAGCAAACTGAGCGCTCAATAGCTATTGAGATATGAGAAACTATTATCACTCTTTCCCGTATTCAATATTATTTACATAGATTTTGTTTTCCCCAACTCTCGTGCGTCTCCTGCATCTCTAATTACCTTATTCACGCCACGTTTTGTTGCTTGTTCAAGCGTTACACAAAACGTAAATAGGCAGCTGATTTCCTACATATTTCTGTTTTTACTCATTCTTTAAACAAAATCCGATAAACATTAAAATCTTATATTGCACGCACAGCTTTATTTGAATGCGTAATTTTAATATATTTGTATATTGCTCTATAGTCTCATATGTTAATTGGCAGGTGGCCTCCCAACCTCCCTCCCTCCCCTGCTGTCTAATTGGTTGGCGATGTGGGTGACATCATGACTTCAAGGTGGTGCGTTTGTGTTTAGAAATACTTACCGCTGGTGACCACCTTATTGCATCTGGTCACGGGCTGCAATTGTTCCATGGTATTCGGTTTGGCCGCACTATCGCAGTCCACCTGACGTATATTCGAGTTGCCATCAATTTTATCTAAGGCGCAATTGGGATCGGTCAATGATTTGCATTGATAACATCTGATGGCACTGGCTGTAAGACAAAGTGAGAGAGAGAGAGAGATACAGAAAGAGAGAGAGGTTAGAGATTAAAATAGTAGTATGGGTTGACTTTACCCTAGCTTAATGTAACCTGTTTGCTTTTTGAGTCTCTTTCCATTATGTAACGCCCATTTGCTCAAAGCAAATTCTCTCATTTGTCTCGTATATAATTTGTTTGTGACGCCATGAAGTCAGCTTTTGAATACATTTTTAGCTTTTTGGTATGGAAAAGTACGTGCAATTTGCTTGAATTTAATAAGCGCTCGTTTTTGAAGACTGATTAGAAATTGCTTAAAAATAATTTTTTGACCTTTTTTTTGTTCGGATAAAGGCTTATCTACATGTTTGCAGTTCATGAGCAAGTGTAAAATGCTTAAGAAATAATTTCTGAGCTCAGTTTTTGTATGGGGAATTTAAGCTTTGAGTTTCAATTGCTTCCGGTAGGATTTGTAGCTTAATGGTGTTTTCTAAAAAGATTGAATACTGTTTTAAAACTAATGGAATGTAAATGCTGTTTCAAAAGTGGAATTTTAGACCAATTTTGGGAAAAAAACATATGTTTTGCTTCGATTTATACCTAAATTTATGAATTCTTTGTCGAAATTTGCTTGTTTCTTTTAATATAGATTCTATATTAATTCTATATTATAGATTTTATAATTATAGATGCTATATCACAGAATGATCAAGTCGAGAGATACGCCACAAAGCTCCATCTTTGAGTGTTGTTAAAACAGATCAGCTGTAGCATCATTTAAAATTCGTATTTTTTTTTTCAAATAAAGAATGTTTAAACTCAGCTAAAATTTATCTAAAATTATGTTAAATTTTGTTCTTTTAATTAATTTAAAGGGTTTCCTGGTAAAAATTGTTGAAAAATAGCTTTTTTCCGGCTAAAAAACTGTATGTATCCTCTTTATAGGTTTGTAGCTTCTTCCTAACCATAACCAGTTTGCTAAAACCAACATAAAATAGAGATTCGGAACAGATTCGTTGTATTAGTCTTGAATAAGTCGAAATGATTGCGAACGAACCGGTTCAACTTAAAACCGTTAAAGTATCGTCTCGCTTGAAGAATTTAAAAATAGTCTAAATGGAGTCTGCCTCGTTTTATCGAATCTATATACTCATATATACATCTATTTTCTCAGGCTCCGATCTGTTTTAAGAAATTAGACTTCTTTAAGAATGGGTTTCAAAGAATTACTTGGATGTGTACAGTTTTTTTAATGTTCTTTAGAATAGAACATTGTGCTTTTCTCTTACTTTAATCTTCTGTCTACAAGATCAACAATGTTCAAGTATCGATTCAATACTTAGGCACGTTCTCAAATCTTAAATGGCATTGACTTGTGTTCTTCCAACCCAAAATTCGTTTTAAAATGTTAAAAAACTCTTACAGTTGCTAGATATAATAATTAATTAGATAAAAATTTGGCTAAAAGGACTTAATTTCAGATTAAGCAAGACTTAAAACTAAAGCTATGCTTTCAGTTGCAAATTTGATTGAAAAGTTTACTGTATGGGCCAATGTGTTCAAATTTGTATCAAATTTTGTGCAAATTATTTGCCAGTTTGTGCTTAGCTAGTCAAGATTTACACCAGAATTCAGTTGTTGTTGTTGGCTAGCTTCCAAGCTCAAATTGGCAGCCAACTACTGAGTTACATAAAGCAGCTCTTCAACCTAATTTCAAAAAGATTTTGTTTGTAGTGGTTTCTCTTGAAACCAACACCTCTTTTCTTCAAGTTCATGGAATTTTTAAAAACGTTCTGTGAGAGATGTGTTAGCTCATTCCTCCAAGCTAGACGTTTTTGTATTTATTTCTATGAGTTTTGCCTCACCGTGTAATTACCAATTAAGTATTCAGTTGCACAGTGCAAAAGTCTAATGCGTAAAACTTCTTTAAAATACTAAAAAATGGTTTTATTTAGAAAATGTCAATTGACATTTGCATAACAAACTCAAACTCAAATTCGAGTTATGGCCTTTTTCATCTTTACCTCCAATTTTTCCACTCAAATACAAAAAAGCCCTCAAAATCTAGTTTTACATGGCTGTCGAATTTGGTTTTCTAATAAACCACTTCAAAACTAGTTATCATTTCATAACGTAATCATCTTTTCTATTCTGTTTTTAAATAGCATTTCACTTATTCACTCACCACAATGCATCATGCACAAAGCGATAAACAAACCACCAAATACTTGTTTCAGCATATTGTCAAATATATGTGATTTATTCAAACAAAAAATAATAGAAATTTGTACAAAAGTCGTAAGTTGCGTACACTTCGACAGCCGTTGAACAACTGAAAACAAATCGCATTAAGCATTTTAGATTCACGTTTTGAGTGATCCGCCCATGCACAGCCGAAAGCTTTCTGTTTTTTCCTACAGCAAATTGTTTAAACAAAAATTGGCTTTTTGCTTTTGTTTTGAGTGAAACTCAAAACGAGTTTTTGTTTTTGTCAAACAGCGGTCCATGCAATGAGGTCGCAAAAACTATTTTGTTTTGATCGTTAGTTTCGCAGGCGAGTGATGATGATGATTTGTGGTGTGGAGCTTTTGAGACTACAAAATTAGATTTAATTGAAAGTTGGCACAGTTTTTCTTGTGAGAAATAGAAATATTATGATAATTCAATGCCCTTAAATGTGGGAAAATCTTATAATATATAGTAACATTAGCGATGCTTCAGGGAAAGTGGAAAGGGAATTGTAATGGAGTATAAATATATATATATAAACCGCTTTCCGACCTAAAAACTATACAAATCGCATAGGAATCGAGTCTACCAATTGCTTTAAACCGAACCGAAATTATAGGTTCGAAACGGGTTCGGTGTTAGCTTTATTTTGCAAAGAGGTTCGATTCAAGGTTTGGTGTACGGGTCGGTTCAAAACCGGTTTACAGCCCTGCCTTTTGTTCTTTTTTAAGAAGGGGCTGGATAACTGGACTTTATATACCATCTCAAAGTCAAATTATCCCAAATTGGTATAATGTTTTTAAAATTCTTCTTAAGTAGCGCTAAAAGAACTGATTGATTGTCAAAAGATTGCATATAAATACTGTTTACATGAATAAGTGAAGTACTGATATTCAAAATTGAAATAAAATTGTTAATTTTGTGAATAAGCAGTTCTCAAAATATGATCACACGCCTCAGAATGTTGGCAAAAGTAAAATGTAGGAGCTTGGCTGTATATCTGCTTTATTTGGGGTCAAGTTGAATGATAACACGGGCCAGCACGAACCTGCACGAACCGTTCAGTTTCGGTGGTTGAAAGCTGACGAAGTGTTGAACAATTTCTCGTTTAGTTGCCTAAATGAAAGTGCTCAAAAAAATGGACCTACTTTAACTTGTGAATACTTTTCATAACTTTAATTGCAAAAAAATCATTATTTGCTCTTAGCCACCAAGTCATTGAACCTTTTCACTTGTAATCCTGGGTACTTTGTTGTGTCTCGTCTGCTTCTTTTGCTACCTTTTTTTTTTTTTTCTGTGACTTTTTTCCTGGTTGATTGCTTATTTTGTTGCATGTTATTTGAGCTTTATCGACTCATTGAAATCTGCTTTTCTGTCTGTTGTCATAGAGATCTGTGGTGGAAAAGGAAAAGATGCTTAATGCAAAAAGAAAAATAGAAGAAAAAAAGCGCAAATCCTTTTTAACATGTTCCCAGCAGTTCAACAGCCTTTGCTTAATTTTGAAATATTTTAGGTATTAAAACAACTTTGTTGGCTTTAAAGCCTAAACAGAGAAAGCTGAAGCTGAGCTAAGTTGAGCTGTGCTAAAAACTTGTTTCAAAATAACTTCTAAGAAGCTATAAAGAAGTTACAGAAACTTATTTTTAGAGATCTTTAATTTTATCAACTTATGTTAATTGTGCGATTTTGCAATTGTCTTAAGATGAAAACATTTTAATCGTTGTAAAAGGTATATTACATTTCGAAAGACCCAAAAAGTAAGGGAATTGGATCGTTTTTGGTTCTTCAAACTTAATTCTATGGCATTCGGGTAGTATTTGGATATGTTAGTATGTTCTTCTGGTTATCTCTGAAATTTTTCAATCTATTTTTCACCTTTTTCCAAGCCAAGCTTCCAAGCCGAGCTGCTCTCAATCACATGTCAAGTGTGCCTCTAATTTTGGCACAAGAGAAAGGTACCTACAGCTTAACGCATAATCCGTACGACATAGTTTAAGCTGCTTTTCATGGCTAGTTACTTAAAAGCTGGCGTCAATAGCTTTTGAAGGTGACCGGGTTTTTAAAATAAAAACTGTTTCATTAGATGTTCCGAGGTGGGATCGAACATACGACCTTTAAACAGCTAAAAAAGGGACCAATGTTATCCAAGCTATAATCTAAAATTGTAGTATCTCAAAAAGCATTTTGATTGTTGTGTTTTAATTCCTGTTTTGACCACTTTCCCCTTACTCTAGGCCAACAACATGTTACCAAATACGAATCGATGTTCCATCCATGCTCAATAATTATCTTTTTTTCGTCCCACCATTTCCCTGCCTCCAAAAATTTGGTCATATTTTGCACTTTGTTGTGCATTTATTAGAAGCATTCATTCAGCGCTTTTAGTAAAAGCACAGCAAGCTCTCCCGAAAACAAATTTTCAATTTCCGGCCTCAGCGGGTACTGTTCATTGTTAAAATACATTTGAATTGCATTGACAACCCGCCAATTTGACAAATAATTACCATTATGCCAGTTAAGAGTCAGGAGAGGAGGGGGTCGTGGTTACGGTTTTGCGCAAAATGTTGTGGTTGATAATTTATAGAAAAACGTAAGCTGCTTTTCTTTTCTCCGGTTGGTCATCAGCAACAAATTCTGATTGAAAAATTTTCTATTATATTTTGGCCAACGAAGATGCCAATATGTGCCGGAGAGGGGGAGTGAAAGGGTTCCAGGGTTTACACTTTTCGTCTTCTTATTTCTCTTGAGATGCTATTGCTTGGGTTTAGAATTCAATTATATGTGGGTAGCGCATAAAAGTTGAAGAAAGGATGAGAATGCAAAAAGGAAACCAGAACGCCGGATAGTTTTCAGTGATACCCTGTGAGAAAGAAAATATATGCGAGTATGTAGAACTGTTTTAATCAGTTTAAATGATATTCAGAAATTGTTAACTTAAGTACTTAAAATCTTTAGAAGTCTATTACACTAATAGAGATTTGTGTAACAAAAGTAGACAGACCGAATCGTATGGAGAACTGCATCTGGTGGAAACAGTTGTAATAATGCTTGATTAATGATCTCAAATAACTTTGCCAATTGTTTTTTTTTTTTAAATTTAATTACCATGATCAACAAACACTTAATTTTATTATTTCCATACTTAATTCTTGAAAAATCATAGTTTTTACCTACAATTACATAAATAATTTAACTTTTCAAGCCTAATTACTCAATAATTATTCAAGTAATTGTAAAAGTAAGTAATTTAAAAGCAATTAGAAATAATCATTGAATGTTCTTAATTGCAAGTTACAGTTACGATTACTAAAACAATCGTAATCAGCAATTGTTTTGTTTCATTATCTGAATAATTGAGATTTTTGGCTTAAAGAGTAATTAAATATGGGAAGTAATGTAATGATTACATAACAGCTATTACTTCAGTGTTTTTTAATCATTTTCTGTCCTTTTTTTAACAGAATAGTTCAATAATTTAATCAATTTTAATGACATTTTATCGTAAAGCTCGGTACAGACAACGCTAAACCTTAAATTTATGGGGAAGCTCTGTCTTAACAACAAAATAGGGTGCTGAAAAAGCCATCAAATTAAAAAAAAAAACAAAAAAATACCAAAAAATACCACAAAATACCAAAAAAATACCAAAAATAACAAAAAAATACAAAAATACAACAAAAATAAAAAAAAATGTAAAAAACTCACCTTTTTATGTTAAGGTCTCAGCTGCTATTTGTTATTAAACAACTCTATAATGATTTTAAAAAGCAACAACTAAAATATTCAGTATATGAAATTCAGATTGGTAATGCCCAAGGGATTTAGTAACAGAAAATTTAAGAAGAGGGGAAGTCTCAGTCTCCTCCAATCTCTTGGCTTGTGTGCCTTGAGTTTTTTGCACAAGAGAAAGGGTCATACAGTTCGAATACAAACGGCAAAGTTTGTGTAGCTTTTTCATGACGCCAATAACTGGTGAAGGTGACCGGCTGTGTTTAATAACCTTCGCTTATGTTATTTATCATTTGATTAACATCAATGTTGTCAAACGATTCGATCTATAGAAGGTATTTTTCATTCCTATTTCGTTGAGGCTTGAATATTAGTCTAGCTTATGTATACATTTTCCCAGCTGTATTCTTTTGGTTCCAGGGTACTCACAGTTTCGACCACTCTCCTGCTTGAGTACACTCCTTTGTCCGAATACTTCATTGTTACGAACATTATATTATCAGGTTCTGTGCACTCTCTCGCAGGTAGTGTCCTGTCCTGCCTGTCCCGCCAGTTGTTGTTGCCTTTCATTTTTGCAATATGATATTTATAGTTATTTCATACTTATTATATATACTGTTACAACAATCTGCTTTGCTGACCAACCAACTTTTGTGTGTGTGTGGAATTGAAATTTGACTTGCTCCCCTCTTGGTATTAGATCCTGTCACTATTGTCATTTCATTTGGAAAACTTGCTCTAGCAGAAATGAGCAAATTTTCAATTTTGTTTTGGGCTTTGCATTTAATGGCATGTTTTTGCTGTGACAAGAAAAAAAGTCAACAAAGCAAAACTAAAACTAAAGGAAATACAGACCATAAACAAAATGTTTAACCCAAAACACCCAACTAATCTGTTCAATAACTTGGAAAATCATTGCCAATAAATCAAAATGACTTGCAGGAAGCAGTACCAGACACACACACACACGCACACACACAGGGGCACACACAACAGACAGGAATCAATGGCTGTGAACTACTACCACCAGGCGACTTGAAGGTCCAAGGCAACTTTTCCAATTCAACACATGGGCGGCATAAATTATATTGAACGATTTTGCATTTTACGCAAAATCAGCCGAAAATGAAGAAGGAAACAAGTTGAACTCCATTTTTGCATACTCTAAAAAGTGGCATAAAAGTGAAAATATAAATTGGGAAGCAATGCTACTTCAAATCAATTCATTTTCCGACTCATAACCCTGACTTGGCAATCCCTAAAGGGTGCTTAAGAAGAGGTGACCCCTTTAATCTACAGTGTGACCAAAATGTTCTAAGAAAAATGTTGCCCTAAATGTTACAACTGGTCACACTTAAGGTAGCGCTTACAGTAGAAACCGGTTATTTTGGCTTTTGTTTGATCTCGAAAAAGGTTTTGCCAGCCCCAACCACATCGCACTTCTCAAACACCCCACTTTGCCTCACTTCAGTGTGAGTGTATTATCAATGATGGTGTTTCTGCTTTGGGCTATTTCTTTTTCTTTTTTGTTGTTCCAAGATTATTTTCTTTCTAGGTTTTTAACGCTGCAGTTAACACATCATTTTTTTCCGAGCCACATTTAGCCCCCCCCCCCATTATCTTTCACTTGCGATCAAATGAAGTGTGCAAAGTGCTGCCGCTGCCGTTGTTGGTGGTGCCATTGTTGTCTACCCCCCAAAAATGTTTGTGGGTATTAGACAAGGCTTCGGCACGAAATGAACTCGCTGCTTGCTGATGCTGCCGTCGCTGCTGTCCACGTTTAATGTCACTCGCAAAGTCGCAAATTGCTGTGCATGAGCTTTTTATGTTCATGCAAATGTCACCAACTGCAGCAAGCACTACTTTCCAATGGCCACTCCTCTGCCTTGGACAAGTGTTGAATTACACTGAGAAATTTAATGCAATCTGTTGGAGTCACACATGGGAAAATTACAAGATAGAACTCTGAGCTGGATCTTTCTGGACATCATTACTAATCAGGACGATTAATTTATGTTAAAGATCGGACAAAAGATGGTCAAGCTATGCTAAAACTTATACTGTGCATACACTTTCGTTAGTCGAGCTAACTTGACCAGTTTTCTGACTTGTTTAAGCCAACATTTATAAATATAAAGCATTTAAAGGACTTAGCTTTGTGTGGATTATAGAATACCCATATGCGTCAAGGATTCGAAAGTGATTTGGAAACGTTCGAGTATTATATTTTAAGGCTATAATCTCTTTAATATGTCTTCTTTGTGGTCTTATCTCGGGCAATCATGTGTATACACCGGGTACATGGGTTCTGTGCTGTTGCTGAATGTAGTAGTCGGTGTAGACATATTTTACTCTCTTCAATTCCAAAAATTTGAAAACATATCATTTCTCCGAAACTTTTATAGACAGAAGATTGGAACCTTCTGGACATTTTTAGTTATCAAGGTTATTTATCGATCAGCCATAGCATTGGTAAAGATCGGATGATTAATAGTCAAGTTATGGGAAAATTAAGGTAGGGACAGGGGATATTATAGTCGTCTAGTTATAGTTATAGTTATAGTAGACTTTTATAATTGATATTTCTGATGGTGGTTTTTGCTTAATTTTTCAAATATTTTTTTTATTTGTATTGGTGTCTACGCGATTATTAGCTAGCTCTGGTCACATTTGGGTTACATACGTATGGATTAAAGGGTACTTATGAGGGCTGCAAACCGGTTTTGAACCGAACCGGTTTGAGCCCGAACCTGTTCATAACCTTAAAATTCGGTTCGGTTCAGCAAAAATGATAAACATCAGAAAGTATGACCTTTATTTGACTTTTTGACAGGAAAATATAGTAAAAAATTTAGAAAAACGTTGAAAAGTATCTGTTTTTTAAGACCCTGGAGTCTAAAGCTTCTTAAATGAATGATTTAGTTAATTACTAAATAAATGAATTGTTTTTATGATTTGTATATTGTGTGAAGCCCAAACACCTCGATCCTACAATATCCGAACCTTAACCATTGGTCAATTTTGGTTCGAACCAGCGAACCGCAGATCCTTAAAATTATTTGGGCTTGCAGCCCTGTTTCTTATATCAAATGCACATGGACGACTCTTTTTTGTTACGATTTTTGTAAGGCTTTTGATTCAGTTAATCGCTTCTTAATGCTTTAAATACTAAGTATAATCGGGTTTTCCACCTTCTTAGTTTAATCTCTGCTTAATTAGGTACTAGAAGTCAAGGAAATATATTTGAGGTTACCTCTGGAGTACCCATTGGGTTAACCACTCTTCATGAATGACGAAGATCAATCCTTAGTCTAGTTCTCAATTTCTCATCTACAAAAATTTTGTGATTTTTAAAAGCTTTTTGGTCAAAATTGTATCTCTAAGGGCCGATTTCTCATCTCCTTAACATAAGCTATGATTTTGCTCTGTGACAGATAGCTCTATATGGTAGATTAGAAATCGGCCCTAAATCACAAAACTTGTATGGTCTTTCAAGTGAGCAGTTAAATTTTTCCAAAATCAACTAGAAAGAACCTTCGTGCATTCGTATCACACGCTACCGGCTGCACCACTGGGCTGGTTTGCGTTGTAAGTGGGATTGCTCGTAACCAGCTTCAGCTTGGTGTCGAAAGTATCTTAGTTTAAATGGAACCAACTGCTCAAAAAGTACAGTCAACCTAACTAACATTGAATCTAGTAGTCGGTGATATACTTGTATGTTAGAATATCAAGATAGAAGAAGAAGATACCAAGATTCGATGTGCCAACAGTGTAACGAAATCTTTACAACTTTCGGTGTCAGCTCTGTCTTCCAAACTTAATTGTCGTTTGCCACCCCACATCGAGCTGAAAGCCTTGACGCGCGGTAAGCCATGGTGCTTGATTTGTTATGTTAATTTACAATTTCCCTACCATTCTCCCGGTGTATTTGCTCATCCCCCATTTTACGTGGCCCGTTTGCATGGTCAGTGCCGCCTGCCTTTTGTTTGGCAGCAACGAAAAATGCACTCAAAAGTTTACACAGAAAGGCCATAAGTGGCTGCCGCCGACTCCCCTCCCCCTTGCATAACCTGGCATGATGTCTCGTCTCTGCTGTCTGTCCACGGTAATTTTGCTGCGCTTAGAGCCCCAGAGAGAAAGAGAAAATCTCTTTTCGTTGACGCCGCCTCCTCTCCTATTCTCTATCTCTTGTTTTCCGCTTAAAATCAGATGTCGAAATAATTTGCAACACGTCGCTGGAACGTTGGGGGCAGCAACAGCAGCAGCAGCGGGCAGAGAAAGAGAGTCTGATGGGATTGCGGAAAGGCTGGGGCAGTTTTCCAAAAGTGGCACGTGTTTATGGGCTTTTGGGCCAAATGGTGCATTTGTTTTCCAAGCAAGCAGGGATTAGTACCCAAAAAAGTGTCAGGATAGGAAAGCAGCGTTTCTGCAGGGTGGGGGCGAGAGAAGAATTAAGTGCAATATTAGGGCAAAAGCAAATTACAAAAGGTTAACACGAAAATACTTAAATCTTAGCTGTATTCGAAGCATATTTTGTCTTTATTTTGTTCATCTTTTACGGTCAAGTGTGACCAACCTTTTATAACCATTATTTTCCTCAAAAGGGAACTGTATTAAGGTGAACAGAAAGACAATAGTTCAGTGTGACCGTATTTGATTGACTTTAACCATCTGGTTTCAAGTTTTAAGGTATTTTATATTATTCTTAGATATAAATTTTCCTCTTTCTCTTACTTTTAAACCACTTCGCACATCTCCACTTTGCCAGCTACTAAAATTTCTTGCCATATCCTTAACATCCGCTGTCTTATCTTTCTCTTTCCACAAAAAAAATCCCAAAAATTGAAAAATCAACTTAAATTAGCGTCTAAGCTGCCAAGTCCACAAACCAATTCAAGCTTGTCCAAAGTAAACAGAGTTTTAAATCAGCCACACGACTTTGATCCTCTGGCATGCCCCAAAGTCCAACTGCTGCTTGCCTAATTGCAACTTTGGCACGCCCAGTTGGTTAAGCAGCAGCAGCAGCAGCCGCCTCTCTCTCTGCATCGCTCGACTCTTGACTTGGCTCCCAAATGAAATGTAAAGAAAATGTTATTTATGGCCAATTTCATGAGTATTTGTGTGGGTAAGTGTGTGTGGGTTAGTGGGAGTGTCTGTGTATGTGTGCCAAGCCAAGGCTCGAATCAACTTCTGGTGCGTGTTTGATGCTCTTGCATCGACAAGGAATGCAATCTGTAATGCAAAAGGCAAGCCAATGTACTTTGCTGCGCTTGCAAGTATTGTAGCCCAGGACATAAGATGTGAGAGAACAGTGGCTTGATGGGTTAGAGATGGTCAAGTGAACTAAATATTGGATGTTTCTGCGAAAAAATTCTAGACTTAAAGGGGAAAAAAGGAAAGGTAACATTACAAAAATAACCTCCCACAGATGTTGCTTACTTTGTAGATATATTTAGAAATTAGACTAATTTTTTGATTCGCCAAAGGTGGGGTAAAGAAAGCATAAACCATAGACAAGTTATGAGCCAAAGAAAGTTCAAAATAGTCAGGCTAGACTGATTTTCTTGCCTTAAAACGGCCTTAAAACAGCTTCCAAAATAGACAATAGACAAGTTATGAGCCAAAGAAAGTTCAATATAGTAGGGCTGTACTGATTTTATGACTTTAACAGCCTTAAACAGCTTCCAAAATAAACAATAGACTAGTTATGTGCAAAAGAAAGTTCAAAATAGTTGGACTTGAGTGATTTTCTGAGCTTAAACGATCTTAAAACGGCCTAAAAGCAGCTTCCAAAAGAGACAATAGACAAGTTATGCGCAAAAGAAAGTTCAAAATAGTCAGGCTAGACTGTTTTTCTGACCTTAAACGGCCTTAAAACAGCTTCCAAATAGACAATAGACAAGTTATGAGCAAAAGAAAGCTCAAAGTAGATAGATGTTACTTTCCTTTTAGTTATATTTAGAAATTAGCATTATTTATTACTTCGCCCAAGGATTGATAAAGATATGATGAACAATTGACAAGTTATGAGCAAAAGAAAGTGCAAAATAGTAGGGCTTGACTGATTTTTTTTACCTTAAACGGCCTTAAAACAGCTACCAAAATCGCCAAACCAAGTTGATTCTTTTCCTCGTCGACAATTGACAGCATAATCTCATCCCACATCCTCTCATCTCTAGCCTGAATGCCTGAAGTCGATAATGGACAACCCTAGACTCACACACACATACATTTCCCCACATATGGCGCTCTCTCTTTGCTTGGGAATCGAATGCAGGTTAAATGAAAATGTTATTTCATTTGCCCGCCACTTAGAGTGTCGGAAATTGAAATTTATATCCGTGTTTCTGGCCAGGATGTAAAGAGAAGTAGTAGCTGCTGCTGCTGCTGCTGCTGTGGCTGTTGCTGCTGCTGCTGTTAGCCAACCAGACAGCCAGCCAGCGAATTCGATTGTGGTTTATTGCCTTCGATTGCTCAGCTGCTACCCACATACATACATCCACACACATGCCTACCCATTCATATATGTACAACGTAGAGCTTCTTCAACGTCTGCTAAAAATTTACAGTTACAATTGTTCTCAAATGGTTGGCCACACCTCTCCTATACGTTCCCCCCCTCCTCAAACTCCTCTACACTTGATTTTAATGCGCTTTGACATTTTAGACGATAATAATAACGAATTTATTCCTCCGCCGTGTCTCTTGGGCAGAAAAGTTTTTAATTTATTACGTCTCAGCTGGGAGCATAGATTGAAATAGAATCGTTGAAGGGGGGGAACAATGGGCGATCAATTGACTTTTAACCGAGGTTTGGGATAGCTGTAAAACACCTTACAGAGGGGGGTCTTTTTTGTCCTTCTTTATACATATATATGGTAACCAAAGATCTATCGGCATCGGCATTATTTGGTATTTGGATTGCTATTCAATTTAATCATGAACTCATAGATTGATTCATTCCATCCCTTGGTAGCTCTTTTCCTCAAGCCTGACTCAATCATTACTGGGGTTACATTTTTTAACACTTTAAGCCTGGCGATTTTCCACTGTATTTGCTTGCTATTGATCTAATTTAGTTGGGAGTATTCTCGGATTTTGATTTCGATTTCGGTTGCCGGCTTTGTTGTTGTTTGGTTTGTGGCTTTTCTTCTTTGCTTGCCACAGCTTCATTCTCATCCTCATCCTCAACTGGTGCGCTGCTTGTCTTAATTTATTGTTATTTTCGCATTATTTGCCATATGTAAACACATTAGGGAATGCATCCACCTACCCATATGCTATATAGATTTAATTTTCAGCCTGGTTTTTGTTTGTGTGCTGTTGCTCTGCGTGCCAGTTGCACAATTTAATTAACTTTGTTGCTGTTGTCGTCGCTGCACACGGCAGATGTGTCTCTCTCAATTGAGCTGGTGTGTATTCTGTTTGGTTGTTCTTGTTGTCGTGGAGTTGCTTTCAATATTGTGTCGAAATTTCATTGTCGCATGTTGGCCAAATGCTTTTCATTTAGTTATATTTGCATTCAAAGTGCGTTCATTAATTGCATTTGAGCCAAGGCAAATTTGTGTCAAATTGCTGATGCGGTGATATTGCATATACCCAATATATATATATATATATATAGAAGTATATTTTTTAAGCATAAACCTTATTGATTGTTTAATCAGTGATATCATGGAAATGAAAGGAAGAGGAGAAGTAAATAAGGAATTGTGAAACAAAGACTAGAAAATAGCAGAAATAGTTAAAATGACGCCAGAAAATGAAGAATGTAAGTGTAACCAAGACAACGAAAGATAAAAGTTGTTATATAATGCGATGCAGACTAGCTCTGACCTGCCCTCATCGACCGCTGGCTTGCGACTGAAACCAAACAGAGCGCTGTTAGCTCTCTTAGGCCAAGCCCAGAGATGCTTATGTTGATGTGAAACAAGAAATGAGTTCGAGACCTGTGAAAGTAAAGTAGAGTTGATTTAGTAAGAATAAAAGTAAAATCGATCAAATAGGTTAGAAAAGAAGCCGCCATAAGGTAAGAAGAAATAGTAACAGAAATAAAAGTATCAAAAAAAAAAAAGAAGAATGGACAGTAAGAAAGAAAAAACGAAACGTAGAAAACAAGAATAAGGTCCAAAAAAAGTGAAATTAAAAGAAAAACAAAGGAAAAAATTAAATAAAATAAAGGTAAAATAGAAAGACAAACGAAAGAGGAAAGAAAGAGAAAGGAAAGAGTAAAGAAAGAGAAAAGAAAGAGAAAGAAAAATAGAAGAGAGATAGAAAGAGGGAACGAAAGAAAACAAATAATGGTGATGGAGAGAAAAGTATGAAAGAAAAAAGAAAGTATAGAAAGAAAAACGAAAGAGAAAATACCGAAAAAAATATAAATGTCAAATAGAGAGATGGAAACGACAAAGAAAAATAAAGCAAAATAGGTATAGAATAGAAAGAGGCAAAGAAAGAAAACATATACAGATAAGAGAAAGAAAAGTATAAAAGAAAAAAGCCTTTTATAGAAAGTATAAAAAGTAAAATGAAAGAAAGAAGAGAAAGAGAACAGAAAGAGAACAGAAGGAGAACAGAAAAGAAGCAGAAAGAGAGCAGGAAGAGAAAGGGAAGAGAACAGGAAGAAAAAGTATGGATGTCTGATGGAAAGAGAGAAAGAAAGAAAAACAGTCAAAGGTAAAGGCTAAATAGTTTGAAAGTAAAAAGAATTTTCATGACTATTTTTATTCCCTTGCAGAGGGTATATTGAAATTGTCCAGATGTTTGTAACGCATGGAAGGAATCATTTCCGACCACATAAAGTATATATATTCTTGATCAGCATGACGAGCTGAGACGATATAGCCATGTCCGGTATGTCCGTTTGTTTCTATGCTATCTGCTCCGTCAGTTTTAAAGCTATCATCACCAAACTTTGCACAAAGTCTTCTGGTACAAATACGCTGCACATTTGTCGGAACCGGCCGGATCGGATGACTATAACATATAGCTGCCTTGTGAGAAATTTGTTTTTGTTTTTAATGCAAACGTCTCCAAAATCTGTATTCATTAGTTTTTAATGCTTCTTCATGATTCTGCCAAATTTGGTCGAAATCGGACATCTATTTGGGATAGCTGTCACACAAAAGTAGAGTCAGAAAATTAGTCTTAGTAAGAAAAACTTGTTTGTTTTCAATGTAAACCTCTTGAAAATTGGAATATATTTATTTTAAATGCTTTCACACAATTCTTCAAAGTTTTAGCAAAGTCGGATGACTATAGGTTATAGCTGCCATATGAATGATCGATCGAGAAACTAGTTTTAGTGGGAAAAACTTTTTTGTTTTCAAAGAAAACGCCTCCAATCTTTGTATTTCTTAGTTTGCTATGCTTTTTCATGATTCTGACAATTTTGGTAAAAATTGGACATTTATATAGTATAGCTGTCACACAAAAGCAGAGTCAGAAAAGTAGTCTTAGTGAGAAAATCTTGATTGTTTTCATTGGAAATGTCGTTCAAATAGGTTTAAAAACGTGATGCAGGGGTAGAAAGTAAAATCATAGAGAAGATAATAATATAAATATTATAAAGAGAAGAATCATAGGTATGGGAAAAATCAAGCTATAGGAGGGAAACCCTTAGAAGAAATAGCTCTTCAAGGACTAATAAGAAAACTCTGCCAAAGCTATGAAGCTTAACAAAAAAGCAGAAATAGGAAACGATTGCACAAGTTAGCTAAAACATTCAAATTAAAAGTTGCTAAAAACTTTCTATATTTTTTCGCTGCACTAACTAACCTTAATTTTAAGCTTAAATAACTCTTTTTTTTTATATATCTGCTATGCATGACGAAGAGCAAAGCACAACAATCACTTCAAATAGCAGCAGAAAAAAAAGTCAAGTCAAATCATAAAAACAACAACAAAAAGGAAGCGAAAAAAAAAAAAAACTAACTAACTGGAGCTGGTGCCCTGATTTCCCCATGGAAATCAGTTTAGTCAGGCAGTTGGGCTAAAAATCATAAAAATTTGTGCTACAAATAAACAAACCAATAAAAGTGATTCCAACTTCTTTGCCTTTCGCCCATCTATTGTTGCCATCGAGTCAATGAAATCAAAGGCGGCGGGGCTGAAAGGCTGAAAATGCGTTACGCATACGCACCGTGTAAAATGCTTGAAAACAATTTCTATGAAATTTGCAATTCATTGCCAGACGAAGGATGACTCCTTGTGAATTTACTTCCTGTCTGTGGCTTTTGTTTGCTGCTGCTTGTTTTTGCAGCCAACCTCGCTCTCGCTCTCTCTCTCTCTTGCTTGTTGTCGATATTTGAGAGCTTTCAGTGTGTGTGTGTGTGTGTGTTGTGGTGGGGTTACTGTGGCCTGAAAAACTTTAGCAGTTTATAGACTTTTGCTTCACTTGTGGTCTAGTTTCTGCTGCCGTTTTAAACCCCCCCCCCCTAAGTCTCTTATCAGCTGGTTGGTATTCAAGTAAGTTTTTGTTCATAAGTGGATGAAGTACTACTCCATGATCACTTTCTAGTTTCTAACTTGCAAACCATTTTTTATCTTTTCCACTTTGACATCAGATTTATATAATTTATTTTGAAATACACAATTATGCCAATTTTCATTAAAGTTCTCTACCATTTTAGCCCCCTATTAAAGCATTTTTTGAACTCTCTGCACATTCCTTGCCATTCGTCGATACAAATGGCGTTCATTAACTTTTACTATAGCATTTTTCGGCCAATAAATTTGTATCTAGTTCACACAGGATGCTCCCCCCTTTAATTTTTCCTACCTTTTTGCCCAGCTAAACAGCCAATACATATTCATTTTTGCCCATATGCAGCAACACACGCTTCGCTCTCTTGGAAAATTGTGTGGGGAATCAGTTTTCTATAAAATTGAATTTATTTCGCAAGCGCGTTGCAAGCAGAGCCAGGGGAGCTATGATAGCATATCGTGTGTGTGTGGTGCTATAAGTATCAATAAGTCTAGCAACTACAACAACAACAACAACAACAGCAGCAACAGCAGCAAGCACGCTATCAGCTGGCGTGTAACTAAGAAGGATAAGTGCTCCTGGCACTTGCAATCGAAAATTTTCATTATTATTTTAGGAGGAAAACAACAGCTTGTGCTGCTCCTCTGCTGCTGCTGCTATTACTGCGGCTCAATTGTTTAGCGGCGAGAGAATTTATAGCCATGTTTGTGCGCCAATTGGCAATAAATTTAAATTATCAGCTGCGTTTCGCAGAATGTTATGGTGTGAAATAAATGGAAAACTAGCCACAAATTAGCTAAATTAGTAACCATTGAGGAGGAGGTAAATAGTGGAAGGATACACTAGGTGACAAATATATATATAAATAAATTAAAAAATAATCTAAATAAACGCCTAAGTCAAAACATAATAAAATCAAGCAACAAACCCAAAAAAAAAACAACAAAACTCACTTCAAAAGAAGACAAAAGTCACAGGCACGCGCAAGCATAAGCAGGCAAAGGCATGCAAAGCAGCCACGTGCAAAAATGGCGCACAGCTGCCCACCGGAAGTGGAAGTTGTCCGCCATTCCCCACCCTACCCTCAACGTTCCGTAAATTCCACCATGTGAAGTGCCTTTTGTGGTTATGATGAATATGAATGCTATGTGATTGCATTAGCAACTTGGACTCTTGTGCCCCACCTTCTGCCTGGGGCCCCCCACCCCATGACTTCAGTTCCACATGACATGACAACACACACTCACACACACACACTCACACTCATTTTCACATAATGGCCAAAGGAAGCGAAAAGAGGAAGCATTTGTGAAAAATGAGTTTAGTGTGTGACACAGGAAAAAAACTTGACAAAGTTCAGCACTGAAATTGAGGGTTTAACTGTGAACTGGTTCTTAGTTCATTAGTGTCGTTAAAGCAAATTTGAATACAATTCGGATAACCTTCTTTTATTTTTGGACATTCTAAAGATTTGTATGATTTTTGAAGTTGGAATATCCTTTTCGTTCTGGACCAAAAGTGGTTTGTCTCCAAGTATATATCAAAATGTTTTATGAATCCTTAACACTTTTAAGATATTAAGCTACAATTTTGCATTATATGTGCCCAATATTTATAATCGAAAAACAAATGCCAGGGTTATAAAGGTTATAAAATTTGTGGCATACTTTTTAGAGCAACATGCACTATCTGATTACATAATGTTAATATATATTGTTTAAATGCTCTATTAGTTAACCCAAGAAAGGGCAATTGAACATTAATTCCACTGAGAAACGGTTTATTGAAGCCACGCAGAGCCGAATTTACCTTTCAATTTTTTATCTATATTTGAAATTCTCAAAGCGATTTATCCCATTTTCCATCCGTTTTATACCCTTGCAGAGGGTATTATAAAATTTTCCAAATGTTTGTGACAGTAAGAAGAATGCATCCACGACCACATAAAGTATCTACATTCCTGATCAGCATGACGAGCTGAATTGATTTGTTCGAATTGACTGTCCTCCATCAGTTTGAAAGCTATCTTTCGTCAATCTTTGCACGAAGTCCTTTAGTTCAAATGCCCTGCTCATTTCTCGGAACCGGACGTATCGAGCGACTATGGCGTATAGCTGTCAATGGAAATTTCAGTCGGAAAACTAGTTTTATTGAGAAAAACTTTGTTGTTTTCAACGGAAACGCCTCCAAACTTTGTACTTATTAGTTGACTATGCTTTCCCAAGATTTAACCAACTTTGGTAAAAATCGGACATCTATATAGTCTAGCTGTCATAGAAAAGTAGAGTCTGAAAAGCAGTTTTAGTAAGAAAAACTTTTTTGTTTGCAATGGAAACAACACCAAAGTTTTTATTTCTTAGTTTACTATGCTTTCCTATGATTTTACCAACTTTGGTAAAAATCGGATATCTATATAGTATAGCTGACATAGTAAAGTAGAGTCTGAAAAGCAGTCTTAGTGAGAAAAACTTTTTTGTTTGCAATGGAAACGGCTCCAAACTTCATATATTTTAGTTAGCTATGCTTTTCTATGATTTTACCAACTTTGGTAAAAATCGGATATCTATATAGTATAGCTGTCATAGAAAAGTAGAGTCTGAAAAGCAGTGTTAGTGAGAAAAACTTTTTTGTTTTCAAATGGAAACCTCTTAACAATTGTCATATAATTATTATTTAAGCTATCACACAATTCCACAAAGTTTTGTCAAAATCGGGTGACTATAGCATATAGCTGCAGTACAAAAGATCGTTCGAAAAAGAAGTTCTATTGAGAAAAACTTTTTTGTTATAAAGGGAATCGACTCCAAATATCTAATATGTTCGTTTGCTATGATTTTGCATGATTTCACCAAGTTCGGAACATATATATGTTACAGCTCCCATAGAAAAGTAAGGTTCCAAAAGTAATCTTAGTTAGAAAACCTCATATTTGAGTGGTCCCTTTTGTTTACCTTTGACTTTGTGAACTAGTTCCTCAATAATTCTACATATATTAACATTTCCATTTCTCCTCACCCTGCCAAAAACAGGAAGTGCAGTTGTGCATTGGGCGTCACTGCTCGATAACTTTTTCTGCCCTGCTCCTTCTCTTCACTGTCTAGTTGGCCTCCTGTTTGCGGTCAAAAACTTCACTTAGTGGCATTTTTGTTTATTTAAATTATGTTGTGCGGTTTCTAGACTTCCGTTGGCTCAATTAGTGGTCAGTCATCCCAACTCCTGCTGTCGTTTGCTGCTGCTGCTGCTGAAAAAAAGAGGATATATGAAATATGCGCTTATGGTTGCCTGGGCACGTATCCATCGCATATTCCCCGATCCCATCTTTCCGGGTAGATTTTTGCTGCATTGCGTTTCATATTAAATGTGATTACTCTTTGGTCCAGAATGCCCAGAAGATTGGCAGGAGGTAAACGGGACGCAGGCAATCCCAATGAACCGTAAAGCAAACGCAATGTGGCAAGGGAAAGGAGTTGCTCGATGCTGGTGGTGGTGGGCAAAAGGGGGCATACAATAACCGCCAATTCATTTGAGTGCCGTTGTCGAATTGGCAACATTTGGTTGCGTTGCTGCGAGTTGAGAGTTCAGGCGAATCCTTGTAGGTCCTGCGGGACATGGGTCAAAAAGGGTTATGGCTTTACCTTTTGTGTGGATGCCACACTCTCACACACACACACACACACACACACTCACGTAGAGAGAACACAAGTCGCGGCGTGGCAAAACAATCATAACAAGTAAGAATGTTTCTCAAAAGAAGAAGCTCAACTAAAAAGTTCCCTGCAGTGTTTTCAAAAGGAAATGAATCACATTTGCCTGATTAAGCTTTGGACCAAGCGTCTTTTGAACAACTCCCTCTAGACAGTATCAACTTCCCATCTGGGAAGTGATTTCCTGGTTTCCCAACTGGACTTGTTTTACTTTTCCTTCTCTTTCTTCAATTCTATGGCCGTATATACCCTGTAACCCTGTTCGGCACTCAGCAGTTCAGCAACATCAACATTTGATTGAAAAAGTCGCTGCTCCAGCAGCTGCCAATTGTGAGTCATCAGATTTTGATTGCATTTGTTGCATGGGAGTTGCCACCACCGCGATTCCCAGAATACTCAAATTTTATGACACTAAATTTAGGCTGCATATTAAAAAAGGATAATAAACGCCAGCAAAGATTTTATTTTTCGAATCTTTTGAATTATTAAGTTATGCAAACAGACGGCTAAAGTATTGATTCCATTCCCGCCTCCCCCCTTCCCCCATTGGGTTTGTTTGGCTTATTAAAAGTATCGATGTACCATGAATCTAGCCTCCAGCGTCAGGCACCACAGACAGAGATGTAAACAGCCCATACCATCAACTGGAAACGCTATTGAACTTCAAGCATGGTTACCCACACTTAGTGGGAGACTTGATGGAGGGCTCCTCCTGCAACTGATGCTGCTGATGACGCCCCCTCCCCTCCCCCGCCCTTATGGTGAAAAGCACACCTCAAGCGCAGGAAAAGCCGCCGCCACTCGAGAGACAAACAGACAGACACTCGCTCGCACATACAGCTGTTGTCTAAATGCAATGGCAAAAGTTTTATGTACAAACATGAGCGAGGAGACTAAGCTACTTCCGTAAGCATTAACGATGCACACCCAGAGGGGCAAATGGGTAGGACTAAGGGGATAGCGTTGCATAATGGAGTCTGGGCAACAGCCAATGACCATTAGTACGTACTGCAAGTTGCCTAAAGCTGACTATGATGGCCATGGACATGGGATATGGTGCACACAATAAGGCAAAACGAGTTATTAATAAACAAAGATTGAAGAGGATAATCTGATATACCCTTTTACCGATAAACCAATACGAATTATCGTTGGTTTTGGGTAAAAAGATAATAAACTAGTTTCATATTGCTTGCTTTTATATTGAAGTTGTTTAGATCTATAACAAAATCCCTACATTTTGTCCCACTGCCGTCTGTAAATCCCTAGAAAGACTGCAAAATATCCAAGGAATTCAAAAAAACATAATTCTTGAACGGTCTATCGAATTTACTTGTATCAGAAACGTCTTTTGGTATTTTATGGTGAACTGTTCGAAAAAATGTAAGACAACTCTCAGAGTTATCAAAAGGAATTAATAAAAAAAAAAAAAAATAAATAAAAAATAGATACAACTAATCTGCGGCTCAGCTGAAGTTTGTATACTCTGCAGCACGTTTTTCATACCAAGACTACTTTTGGGAGCTAACTTTTCTATGGGAGCTATACTATATACATGTCCGATTTCGATTAAACTAAGTGGAATTATGCAAAAGCCTAACAAACGAACATGTAAGAAGTTTGGAGTCGATTTCGTTTAAAACCAAAAAGTTTTTCTCTTTGGAAATTCTTTTTCGACCGATCATTCGTACTGCAGCTATATGCTATAGTCATCCGATTTTGACCAAACTATGTGGAATTGTGTAAAAGCGTATCAGTTAAATAAATGCGAATTTTAGGGACGTTTCCATTTAAAACAAAAAAGTTTTTCTCACTAAGACTTCTTTTTAGACTCTACTTTTCTATGAGAGCTATACTATATAGATGTCCGATTTTTACCAAAGTTGGTAAAACTATTGACGAGCATAGTAAACTAAGAAATATAAAGTTTGGTTTTGTTTCCATTGAAAACAAAAAAGTTTTTCTCTCTAAAACTACTGTTGAGGCACTATTTTTCTATGACAGCTATACCATATGGTTGTCTGATTTTTACCAAACTTGATCAAATCATGGAAAAGCATAGTAAACTAAGACATATAAAGTTTGGAGAAGTTTCCATTAAAAACAAAAAAGTTTTTTTCACTAAAACCAGTTTTTCAACCAATCTTTCCTATGACAGCCATATGCTATAGTCATCCGATCTGGCTGGTTCCGACAAATGTGCAGTGTATGTGTACTTAAAAACTTTGTGCAAAGTTTGGTGAAGCTAGCTTTCAAACTGACGGAGGAGATAGCATAGAAATGTGTTCGGAGATGCTTTCTTCTATGTTACAAACGTCAGAAAAATTTAAGAATGCCCTCTGCAATGGTGAAGCATATACATTTTAAGATGGAAGACATTCTGTGTCCTCGGGAATAGTTTTTCAGTATATCCAGTTTAGGGGTTTTTACTAATTTTTCATATTTTATGTCCCAAAAAGTTACCAATTCATAAAATTTTCTATTAATTTTGTTCACCGAGGTGTTAAATTGTAATTACATTTGAACGTACTCCAAATTTGCGCCAAACAAAGCAAGTAGGCAAACAAAAGAAGAAGATCTGGATATTATAAAGGATGTATCATTCCAGTCAGCGTTTTGAACCTGACTTTCGCTGATTTTGCATATTTCCCTTGGACAATCGTCCTCATCAATTGAGGCAGAATAACGCTTGAATCGTAGTCGATTATTCCATTCGTGAATGAAGCAGTGTTGCTTTTGAATACCCTGGTATTGTATTGTTATTGTATCTTTGCTAAGCGTGTGTGCTTGTAGCTGTCTGATGTAAACGCAATCATTCGACACACAGCCACATATTTTACATATCATCATAAAGAAACACAAAGAAAAATTACAAAATAAATTTTCCCATATTGGTTTTGGAATATCATTTTAGTAGCATTATTTTTAATGTTAGTTCTAGAAGTTGTAGAAAGAGAAGATGCCAACATACTGGCAGACAAAAAGGCATACGTGATGTGAAAGAATATGGAAGTTCATAAAAATGCAAAACGTTGTACGTATAAACAAACAGATGCTAGAGATAAAGCTTCGACATGTATGGAACAAAAACTTCTTATACAAAATTATTTCAAATTTTTGCCACGCCCTCAATTTCATAGATCCACCATCATCACTTTCCACTGACAACTAAACTAGGCCCTAACTACCCCAATTTGAAAGTGTATGTAATAAACAAATATAAAGTCGTGTGGAGCATAATACTAACGGCCTAATACAGGAAACGGAAGTGCTAACACACACACACACACACATTCAGACATGAGCAAACTAAATGCGAACAAATATTGCAAAAGTTTTTGCTTTTTCCACATAAATTTCTGTCATGGGCATCATTAATTAGCGCCCGAAATACCAAAAACAGGAAGTACACTCGCGCTTACCATACTGTGTGCACGAGGGGAGGAAAAAAAAAAAGTGTTGGGTAAAGTTAAATGAAGTTGCTTGTGTAGTGTAGTAAATTTTTTGACATGGAAATTCAAATTGAAATCATCAATCATCATGCCCAAACGAGAACACTTGAAAGGCGATGAAAGAGCGTTCGACTAATGAAAACCAAACACAGCAGGAGCAGGCAGCAGGCGATATGTTATATTAGGAGCAGCAGCAGAAGAAGGTAAAGCAAGGGGGCGGGGGAACCGGATCCTGTCACAAAGCGCTGTCGTTGCATATTTTCGTGGCACCTTTTTACCTCGTTTTGCATTCCGCTATCAGTGTACAGTAATCAGAAATTTTTAATCAAGCACCAGCCTGCCCGCCTCCTGTTGCCTGCCGCGCCTTAACGCTTCACTTAGCCACCCAGCGTTGGGGGTAAACATTGCAATTATGTAGCAGGTGAACTATGATTAAAAAAAAAAAAAACACAAAAAAAAAAGAGGAGAAGAAGGTAAAGGCAAAAAGGCACGACGAGATGTGCAGCAGGACGGGGCAGTACTGCAGGACTACAATTTTCACAAATCAAGTGTTCAGTTTATGACACCAGGCGCCAGCAACGACTGGGAGGGTGGGTGGTGTAAGAGATGTGGATGATAAAAGTTGATAAATGTTTGCCGAACTCTGACATAGAAAAACAAACAAAGAAAATAAAGAAACAAGAGTCGAAGGATAAACAAAACAAGCTTTAATGGCAAATAGTTTTCGGTTAAGAGAGCTAAATTTAGTTTTAATTTCAGGATTTGTAGAGCGATTTGAAAAACTTAATGGTGTAATTCGGTGTGATCCTGTTGAGATGGTTTCAATATGAACACAAGATAAATCGAGAAAGCTAAGCTAACTTGGTCTGTGCCGAAGTTTTTATACCCTCGCTTAAATAATTTCAAAAAATACTTCTTTTTCCATTTTCCGATCGATCGTTCGTATGGGAGCTATATGAAATATGCTTCCGATTTGGCCAAAAATTTGTAAAATTATGTGAAAGCATGTGAAACAAACAAATACAAAATTTAATGATGATACCTTTAAAAACAAAAAAGTTTTTCTAACTAAAACTGTTTTTCAGACCTATCTTTTGTATGGCAGCTATATCATTTAGTTGTCCGATTTTCATCAAACTTGGCAGAACTGTAAAAAAGCATCGAAAACCTATGAATACAACGTTTGAAAACCTTCCCATTGAAAAGAAAAAAGTATTTCATACTAAAACTAGTTTTCCAACCTATTGTTCCTATGGGAGCTATGAGATATAGTCATCCGATTTGGATAAAAATTTGTAAAATTATGTGAAAGCATGTGAAACAAACAAATACAAAATTGCAGGATGCTACCATTAAAAACAAAAAAGTTTTTCTAACTAAGACTGTTTTTCAGACCTATCTTTTGTATGGCAGCTATATCATATAGTTGTCCGATTTTAATAAAACTTAATAGAACTATAAAAAATCATAGAAAACCTATGAATACAAAGTTTGGAGACGTTTCCATTGAAAAGAAAAAAGTTTTTCAAACTAAAACTAGTTTTCCGACCGATTGCTTCTATGGGAGCTATGAGATATAGTCATCCGATCCGGTCGGTTCTGACATATTAGTATTGTGAAGCAAAAAGAAGACTTTGTGCAAAATTTCAGCTCGATAGCTTGAAAACTTTGAGACTAGTTCGCGTAGAAACAGACATACGGACAGACGGACGGACAAAGCTCAATCGACTCAGCTCGTCTCCCTGATCAAGAATATATATAGTTTATGGGGTCGGCAATGAATATTTCTATGCGTTGCAAACTTCTGGGCAAAATTATAATACCCTTTGCAAGGGTATAAAAAGACAACAAAGCTTTAATTTCCACTTTACTGGATATTTTTTCCATATTTTTTAGTAAGGGCTCAATCCCAATTTTCTGTTCTTCAAGAATCTTTTCTTTGCACCTTATTTGTTCCGATCTTCTGTTCGTTTTTGCAATATTCTCTAAATCGCTACCCTCCTCCCAATGTGTAAGCTGCTCTTCATTTTCAATTTCGGTGCTCCCAACCCAACGTAACTCTTCCCGTTCCCCTTCGTTTCACATCTTACACACACCATTTGCCAGCTAAGCAACAAACAGAACTATAAAACAAATGCAACAATCCATCCATAAGTATCCATGACGGATATAAAATAAAAACAGGGAAGCAACAGGGAGCGAGAGCACACACAACGACAAGCAAAACGACAATGACGACTTGTCAAATATTGACGTATCTCTTGAAAATTGTGCTCCAGCGCAGCTCATCCAATGTAAGCAGCCCCAATGGCTGCTCCCGCTTCTGTTGCTCTGTCCCTATGACTCTACATTTGCTCCCAATGATTTGCCCTGTCTGTTGCCTGCCTGCCTGCCTGCTTGGTTGGTTGGTTGGTGGTGCCTGGCAGCGTCAGCAACATCATCAACTGGTTGGCAACACATGACACTGTTGCCAACTATACACACACATACACTTACACATTATAATAGATAGACAGTGGAGAGTGCTATTGAATGAACGTTGGGAAACTATAAACTTTTGGTAAATCAAAATAACCAGAAAAAAAAGACCGCCTACTGCACTACATGTTAAACTGTAATTGAAATAAGCTTTGTGTTCGCTTTAGCAGCTATCGAAAGTGCAGCAATTCTTATAAAAGGTGGAAGGTGAAAGCACTGAAACTATCTTTAAAACTACAAATCAACTATTATCCTGTTTTGAATCCTTAGCATTGAAAATGAAGACAAAGTTGTTAATTGTTCAGAGGAATTCTCAAAATTTTTGTGTTAAGAAACAGTACAATGTAAACTGAATGATTGACACAAAGCTTATAAGCAATATGATTTGGATAAGGACTTTAAAAGGTCCTTTTTAAGGGGGAGAATGCTTAATTTCATGAATTCCCTTCGATTTCCATTTGCAATGACCATAAACAATGCACAAGAGCGGTCACTGGAAACGTATGGCATAAGTGTGGAAATGTCTTGCTATTTATGTGGCATGTTCCCGAGTTGGCAAAGTAAAAAAAATGTTAAAAAATGAATAACAAATTAATTGTAAAAATTAAAAATTTAAGTTCCTCACACTTACAGCTTAAACTATGCGTAGAATATGAACCTAAAATCAATCAGTCAGTCGGGACAGGCCATTTAATGTATCTAAGAAATTATATCAATTCACTCTCTCGACCTTTCACCGTACCTCATGTATCATTTGGTGTGTGTGTGTGTGTGTGTGAAGATATTGCATCGACATTTTGTTCCCAGTTTGGTTCTCTCTCTTTTTTTTTTTATATTTGTTTGAAGTTTTTTTTCGCTTTCGTTGCACTTTTACTGCCCGATCCTGCCCCTGCAGCCCAGCCTTGGCACTTCATTTGCTGCGCTCAAGTGGATCCACTTTCATTTGTTTGCGCTGGGCAAAACAAGACAGGCAAAAAAAGAACTACGTGAAGGAAGGATGGTAGCATTTTTCTTTGCCTCGCTTTTTTGTCACCCTCGGCTCATTGTAGTTTGCCGAGTAGCTCGCAGTAGTCGCCTCTGCTGATTCAGCTTTGTTTGCCTTAAGCCTTTGTGCAAACATTTTGCACCCTGGGACCAGGCGTGGAGCGCAGGGTCGTCTCCGCCCTCCAGACTACAGACTGCAGGGCAGGCGAAGAGACCAGAAGGTCTGCATCATAGAAAAAAAAAAGCAAAACCGAAATACGCAAAACTCGGGAACCACTGACAGAAAAAAATATAATTAATTTAAATTTTTTTTAAAAGTAATTTTGGGTGCATATTCTATGTAGTGCCTGTTCATGTTACTCTAACTCTGCACGAAAGCAAACTTAATTTGTACTAGTACGCTTCGAAATAAGGGCTGTAAGGTCATTGAAAACTTAAAAATTCGTATTTCGTATTCAGGGATGTTCTACAAACCTTTTTCGAACCAAAGGATATGTATATTTGAGACAAGTCAAATATAAAGCATCTAATCTTGAAGGTTAAACGAATCAAAATGCAATAATATATTTGAAAATTTTATAAGTTTTCAACGAAAAAGTGTGCTCAATAAATAATACTTTCTCAAATATTTCAATTCAACTCTTGGGTTCGATTCCCAGACAAGTCTGATGAAAATACACCTTTGATGTACTGAAATACCTAAATAAACCAAGATTGACGGGGTGATTCTCCGACTCTACGGAACATGGGTGAAGCAGCAGCACACTCAGAATATTGACTTCAGATTAGATATATGAGAAATAGATATATGAGATATAGATATATGAGATATAGATATATGAGATATAGATATATGAGATATAGATATATGAGATATAGATATATGAGATATAGATATATGAGATATAGATATATGAGATATAGATATATGAGATATAGAAATATGAGATATAGATATATGAGATATAGATATATGAGATATAGATATATGAGATATAGACATATGAGATATAGATATATGAGATATAGATATGGAAAATGAAATCCATTTACAATCTGAACTAAACCCACACAAATTTTGAACCCAGTCATCGATAGTTTCATATCGTAAAGATCATCGTTCGTCGAATCGACGACGTTATTTTTAAATTTTTTTTTTTCGAAAAATGCCAAACATGAAAATTTACAAATAATTGCTAATTATATATATTTTTTTCAAATAATTTTAGAAAACAATATCAAATCACTTTTTTATCGCCTCATAAGTATAAGTATTGATAGAGGAAAGCTAATATCGGTTGAGCCGATGTTTGTATACCCTTGCAGCACGTTTTTCTAACCAAGACTACTTTTCGGACCTTACTTTTCTATGGGAGCTACACCATATAGATGTCCGATTTCGACCAAACTTAGTGGAATCATACAAAAGCCTAACAAATGAACATGTGAGAAGTTTGCAGTCGATTCCCTTAAAAACAAAAAAGTTTTTCTCAATAGAACTTCTTGTTCGACCGATCATTCGTACTGCAGCTATATGCTATAGTTAACCGATTTCGGCAAAACTTTGTAGAATTGTGTAAAAGCATATCAAATAGATAAATGCCAATTCTAAGCGCATTTCCATTGAAAACAAAAAAGTTTTTCTCAATAGGACTACTTTTCAGACTCTACATTTCTATGACAGCTATACTAAATAGATGTACGATTTCAACCAAACTTGGTAAAATCATAGAAATATATAGCAAACTAAGAAATACAAATTTTGGAGGCGTTTCCATTGAAAACAAAAAAGTTTTTCTCACTAAAACTGGTTTTTCGACCGATCGTTCCTATGACAGCTATAAGCAATAGTCAGCCGATCCGGCCGGTTTCGACAAATGTGCAGCCTGTTTGTACTAAAAGACTTTGTGCAAAGTTTGGTGAAGATAGCTTTCAAACTCTGAAGAAGATTATCCCCCCCCAAGCAATTCTAATTCACAAATTCAACAAAATTTTTCTCTCAGTGCAAAAAATTGCGTAAAAAAAATGAGCAACCATTACGAAAGTTTGGTCGAGGGGCGTTGTTTCTTCACTTTTTGTGCATGGCCACAGAAAATGCATCATCAATATGGGAAATAGCGGCAACGGCAGCAACAACATTGGCTGCAGCAGCAGCAGCAGCGGCAGCAGCGGCATACGAGCAACAGACGGTTCTCTGTGGGCTTCCATGGTAGGCAAACGCCTGTGGGTTGGTTCAGTTATCCACACGCATGCTGCTTCCGCCCTTGCGCTTTTTCTCTCCATCATTTGCTTTGTCTGCGTTTGCATTTTGTTGCCTCCAGGACTTATAGCCATTGGGTTCCCATTCACTCCCTCAAGAGCCAGGAGAGCACAGAACACAGTATGATATTCAGTTATGATGCATCATGCTTAGTCAGTCAATGACAGGCGGCAGTCAGTTGGCTGCTTGGTTGGTTGGCTGTTCGCACAAAGTTATTGACGCTTTGATATTTTACAGCACTTGTCTACAAGTCATCGACGAAAATTGTTACCCATTGGCGATTGTCGTCGTTCCGCTTGAAACATAATCGTAAAAATGGATATCATTGTGGGTGATAAATAAGTTAATGGACTGGAGTAGCGAAGAGGTATTAAAGCAAGTTTTAGTGGATGTAAACATTGCGTAGGTTTATTTGTGCTAATTGAAATGGAATTCTTTGTTGGTCTTTAATGAAATTGAATATGTTTTGAATTTTCTATTCTTATAAACAATTAAACTGTGTTAACCTTCAATTTACACATATTTTTAGTCCAGGCTGCAATTAGATGCTGAACCAATATACTGAGAACTGGTTCTAGACGGGTTATTGGTTCCCGCGAACCGAACTTTCTAACCACATAAACCTCAAATGTGACTCCCTTTTCGTTCGTTTCAAAGAATCGTTTTGGTTCTTGACTTCGGAGACTTCTGTTTGTCTTTCATTTGTACTTTACTTGGTCCGCACCTCTTTAACATCAGAATAGTAAACGAATTTGAACCATTTTTGGGAATTTGTGCAATTTTTTTTCTTTATTTCAACACAAACTAGGCAGTCTTCGCATCTTCAAATAGTGGTGGAACTTTTTCTTCACTTTGCTGTAAAGGTGGAACTTTTTTCGATAAATTATCGATTTTCCCAAAGCAATGCTGGTCAAGCCAAGCTTTGGTTCACAAGATCAAGCTTTTACTTCATAGTCCTTCACATTTCTCATTCATTTTTTTCAAAACGAGGCTTACCAAATTATTCTAATTAACCTTAAGCCTTAACTTGAAAACAGAAGCACTTCATCAACTGCAGTCTAGAAAAATGTTGCTACTTCTGAACCGAAAATCATCATCAACAACAAACAAAATCTGCAGCAAAAACAACAGCAACAACAATCATAATAATAAGAAGGCAAACAAACAGGGCAAAAAGCAAACTTTGAACTAAATCCTTACAAATGTTTATCTTTTCTTAATCCCGCACTTAACTGCTAGACCCGCATTGGACCTGACCTGGGTGAGGGGAAAAGGGCGTTGGTGTTGGTCTGTGCATGAAGCTGGCAAATTGCTTAACGCTTCAAAGCGTCCAGGCCTCACTCTCTCTCTCTCTTCGCTCTTTCGACTCTGTCGACTGCTATTTTCTTAACACAGTTGTAAAAAACTTTTTGGCGCTGCACAAAATTGTTGCCTTACCAAAAATCCGGGAGAATTCAGGGGAAAAAGTCAGCGGTGGAATTAAGTGAAGAAGGGGTGGGGGGGTAGGGAGGTGTAAAAATTTCTGCAACGACAAGTTTTTGTAAGAAGAAAAGGGGGAAGGGCTACACATTTTTAAGCTACACTGAGAGAAAGATCGAAATCAATGAAAAGAATCGCATAATATTCCACCTGGATCGGCCATGTAAGCAGAGAAGTAGCCACTAGCAACTGAGCATTTTTTTCAAGCTTTTCAAAAGCTTCTCTTTTGCAACTTTGCAACACTTTTATCTCTCTGTATGCCTGCATCTGACCACTTTTCACATCTGAGCTTCATTTGCACATCCACCACAAAATGTGGCAAGAATACCAAACTTTCTTCTCTTCGTCGCTGCATTTTACCCTTATCATAAAGCAAACTTTAATTGTTTCTCCTTCGTTTACTTTTTTTTTTTTTGTAAATAAATAAAATATTTGCAATTGTCGCTCACTTTTCCTTCGCTGGTGAGGTTAAGTCTAAGCCCGCGCGCTCGTCTTAATCTTTTGTTGATGTTTGTTTATTTTGCAATTACTTAGGCGTTTTGTTTACGTCTGCACTGCGGCGGCGGCGGCGGCGACATCATCCTCCTTCTTCCTCTTTTGGCCCTGTGTCTCTTTGCTTTGTTTGCTCTTTTCGCCAGTTTTCCTTCTACTTAAGCATTTTTCTTTTCCTCTCTCGTCGCGTTGCGTTGCTGTTTTTGTTATTGTTATTTAACTTGGCAAAGTTGTTTGCCTAATTTCATGCTTTGATTAGTTCAAAAAGGTGTCTGTCTGGGCCCTGGCTTGTTGTATTAGCAATGTTGGTAACTGTGATTTGCATAGCAATAAAGATGTCGAATTTTTGGGGTGAAACTTTGCTTGCAGTGGGGAGGTGTCTGATCTGGTACTAAACAGAATGGAGAATTTAAACGTAGTTTATAAAATTTGATCCAAATGAAAATCTTGTGATTAAATATGACTTATGAATGGCCTCTAGTCGATAGTCTAAACTATATTGGAGTTTAAAAGGGATCAGCAGCAAGTTTATCAGAGCTAGTAAATTCAAAACTTATATGAGAATTTATCTGATTTCGTACCGTTTTATTTACGGTCTTCATTAAACCCCAAACTCAAGTAAAATATTTGCTAAGATGGTCACAATGTAGCTGATTTTGAAACATTCCAAAGGCTTTTACTCTCAGCAATAGTCTGTTTGCTGGTGTCGATTGCTCGCCTGCTCAGCTTGTTCATTGCTCTTCGGTGAAAAGACAGTACAGATTTTATTTCTAGCAATGCTTGGCATTGCAAAACGCTTTGCTGCTGTTGTAGATTTCTTAATATAATTAATATTAAATAAGGCGACACTGCCAAATATCCTCAAATCATCTGGTGAATAGAGGATAAAGGATTTCAAGCTGATTCTACAATGGGGCATAGCTTAAACTGCTCCCTATAACGACTCAAATATGGGGCATAGCTTAAACTGCTCCCTATAACGACTTAAATATGTCTTCATGGATTTGCGTATAGTGGGAATTCTCTTAATTATAGTGTTGCTAGACGTTTCATACGTTATACCCCGGTTAGGTGAATGGAGGATAAAGAACTAAAATATGTCTTCATGGATTTGCTTATAGTGGGAACGTTTAAATCTTAGAATCTACGAAGAGTCTCAGCTCTCTTAGTTATAGTGTTGCTGAACGTTTCGTACGGTTAGATGAATGGAGAATAAAGTACTTCAAAAGTCTGATTATAGACCTTAGGGAAAGGCTGCTATCTGGTCAGAGTAACCAGTTCAGCTTCTGGTGTTTTACACGAACTGAGATACACTCCACATCACTATGGGGTCTCCAGGCCAGAATAAGCCCTGAAGCTGAGAAGCCCGCTGGAAATTGATGTGTGCAGTAAATTGATGCCGTCGATTGCTCGCCTGTGCTGATGATTCGGCAGCTGTACGATCCGTTTGAAAGCCTATCTAGTAAGAAAACTGGGTGTTTATTTATAATATTTGCTTTCACACTTCATTCTACAAAATGCTGTCTAAATCAGATGACTAACCCTCGGAGTAAGGGGAGGAAGAGCATGCCCACCGCTGGTTTAAAGCTTTAAAGCAAACGTTTGCTAAGGTGAAAGTGGGGGTTTCTTATCCAGCTGTGAAAATAGTTGTAAGTATATAAAAGGTAGCTCTAAAATATAAAACTTTGCTGGGTTTTGACCCAACCTAAATGCGATTTTTTTTACATTATCGTCTATAACGTTCAGCTCCTCGCAATCTCTTCCTCACTGTTACCCATATTTTTACACAGACCTTAGGCCACCCACTTGAAAGTCAGTTGTCAGTTTTTCTCTAATTTTAAACTTTCTCAGTTGGCACTAGAAATTTCTCTGCTCACATTGCCGACTGCTGCAAAAAACCTTCTAAACTGCAACGAAAATTAAAAAAGGTAAACTTTGAGTTTATTTTTAGAGACATGACACTAATCCACTTAAAGAATTCTGCGTTTTTGGTCGTTATAAAGTGTTTTTTTTTTCGATTGCTTTCCCAATCAAATTAATAGCTTATTTAGGGATCAAAGCGAAAGCGATTTGTAAACGTTCTAAACTCACATCATCAACACACATGCACCATCATTGTTTGCCTCATTAAGTTTAAGACGTTTTTTCAATAAATCAGGACTCGTCTTAGCCGAAAATACCAACAAAAAAAGAATGTGCCTGCGACTTCCCTTCTCATAAAATCAACAATTAAACGCCCATTAATCAAGCGATTGATGGCGTGTGGCCAAACGAGATGGAGTGAGGGGGGGGGGAGGACAAAAAACGAGGCCAACAATTGCAGAAATCACTTCAAGAGAAACTTTTGAACGGGAGAGAGTGGAGAATGGGTGGGGGCTGCGGGTTGGGGGTGATTGTGAGGAACACACTCAAAACTATTTGCCGGCTTTAATCGGAAACGGAAACAGGCTGACAGTCAGGGAGCAGTTAGGCAGAAGCCAGTCAACCAGTTGACAGTCAATCGATGCAGCTGGAGGAAAGGAAGGCCGCACACAATCAAAGCGGAAGTCATTTTCGTACGTTAATTGACAACAACCAGGAGAAGAGCAGGCAGCCACGACAGCAACGCGCCGAGAACGTTGATGGTGTCGCTGAGTGTCTCGTCTATCAATCAGACCCTCCAGTTCCAACGTATTTTGTTATCGAGTTGAAATAGTTGAATAGTTTTTGCATTGTTCAAGGGAAATTTCCTATGGTTTTGTTTTAAATGAAAGCTTAATGAAGCCTACAACTGTTTTCACCCCCCTCCTGGAGAAGGATTAAACCAGCAATAATTGTGACTGATTTTTGGTATTTGCGGCTTGGCAAAGTTGATTGAAGTTGTGTGTGTGTGTGTGTGCTAAGCGCATTTGATGTGGTTTTGCCTGAAGTTGTAAAGGAAATCGTTTTGGGGGGGAAATGAAATCTTCTATCTCTCGCTGAATATGTAACCATGTCACTTGGCATTATCCCCTTGCAACAATGCTGCCGCTGTCCCCTACTCTTCCCCTCATTTACGTATGTACATGACCTACTCGGGACATCAACTGCATTTTAAAATAAAACCAATACACAATACTATAAAAGGCAAAGCAGCGAGGGCATTTTGTTTTAGTTCTCTGCTCGCTCCTGCGTCGTCTGTACGTCTTCAATTTTTATGTAGCTCGCTTTTGTGCGCGATTCGCGCTGAATCGGCACTATTTTGTTGCATACGCTGCGGGGCACGGCACGTGCACGTCAAACTGCAGCAGCAGGGCATCATCATCAGGAGCAGCAGCAGCAGGGAGGACTGGTCATCAATGATGATGATGACAGACAGTTGAACGCTTTACTACTTTCAGGCAAAGATATGGATATGGATCTGTTTGGTTGTTTTGTAGGGTATCAACACATTTGTATACAAAATATGTAAAAAACTGTGAGTTAAGTATAAATTGAAAGCAATTTAAGGTAGTTTTTTACCCAAACCGAGTCTAAATCTACTTTAGAAAGTGTATATCAAAGTCAGTTTTGGTTATTTCGCTTTATCCCCCAGTTGATTTTACAATCCTCATTCGTTTGCTGCTCATCTGCCTGGTTGGTCGGTCCTCCCTTCCCCCTTTCCCCCTTTTTACCGATGATGAGGCTGACATAAAACAATGCGACGTCCGATTTCGAATGTTCCACAAAATGAATGATGCACTGAAACGCGATTGGAAAATGTTGTTGTTGTTGTTATGGGGTTCTTTTTTTTTTGTGTGTATGTGTGTTTGAAGAGAGAAATCCAACTGACAGTTGGCAGTTGGCTATGTCAATTTTCTCTGATCCGGCTATTGGTTTAAAACTATAAATTAAACTAATTTTCGCTGGAAATTGGATTGGTGATGTGTGCGTGACGCTTTTGTTTTAATTTTACTACTAACAAACTGCCTTTGTTTTTCATGCACTTTTGATTGCCCATTGTGATCCAGTTGGAGATAGAGTGGGTGGAGAGAGAGAGAGAGAGAGAGAGAGGGAGAGAAAGTAGGCTTTCGTGAAGCGGAAATTGATTTGTGCATTTTGTCACTCTTTTGTCTTTGCCATTAACCCCCCCGCTATTTAGTCCTTTTGATTGTTTGATTCTTTTTTTTTGTTTTCGGCCTTCATTGGAATGCCATGCCAAACATTTTTTTTTTCAACTACTACAACAATGGTTCGTTTGGTTCAGAGTTAATTGAATGCATGTTCAATATTTGTGACCAGAGCCAATAATTCAATTAGCATTGTGAAAACATTTCCACTTCAAAAAAATGTGAATCAAGTATGATTATACAAACACTACATCATGTTCTCTGACCAAGGGCGATGACTAAGTATTTATTAAAAAAATAAAATAAAATGCCTGTAACTAAGAACAAAGAAGGAAAATAGTCTGCCCTTTTTTTAATTCTTGGTTCTATCCTCATTTGAGCACTAAAACAAGAAACCTACTTATATATATTTTTTATATGATTGTTCCTCGAAGCGGACCTCCTGAGTATGAAATTTCGAAGGTATCTATAAAAAATAACACAAAGGCAAGAAAAAAAACTCTGAAGAGGAGGATCTAAAGTTTTTTTTGTTGATCCATAACACTATGTTTGTCCATTAAAACTGGGAAACGGGGATCTTGAAGTCGTGCGAAAGTATGTAAGGATAAGGAAGCATTTCCGACTGCATAAAGTATATATAAATTTTTGATCAACATGAACAGCCGAGTCGATATAGCCATGACCGTCTGCCCGTCCGTCTGTCTGTATGAAGGCATACTAACTTTCGAAGTTTGGGTTCAATAAACTTATCAAAAACACAGAGGTATCTTTTGTAATACTTTCAAAAATTTTGAGCCGGACCTTTATATCGGAAAAATTACTTTTACTTTACTATATATTAGTATACCCTTGCAGAAGGTATATTGAAATTGTCCAGATGTTAGTAACGCATAGAAGGAAGCATTTCCGACCACATCGAGTATATATATTCTTGATCAGCATGATGAACTAAGTTGATTTAGCCTTGTCCGTCTGTTTCTATGCCATATCCTCCGTCAGTTTTAAAGCTATCGCAACCAAACTTTGCACAAAGTCTTCTGGTACAAATACGCTGCACATTTGTCGGCACCTGCCGGATCGGAGGACTATAACACATAGCTGCCATAGGAACGATCGGTCGAAAAACTAGTTCTAGTGAGAAAAACCTGTTTGTTTTTAATGCAAAAGTCTTCAAACCTTGTATTTACTAGTTTTTAATGCTTCTCCATGATTCTGTTAAGTTTGGTTTAAATCGGACTACTATATAGTACAGCTGCTATAAGAAAAGTAAGGTTAGAAAAATAGTCTTAGTCAAAAAACCTTTTTTGTTTTCAGTGTAAACCATTTTAAAATTAGAATATATTTATTTTAGAAGCTTTTACACAATTCTTCCAAGTTTTGTCAAAATGGGATGACCATAGGTTATAGCTGCCATAGGAATGATCGGTCGAGAAACTATTTTTAGTGAGAAAAACTTTATTGTTTTTAATGCAAAAGTCTTCAAACTACGCATTTACTAGTTTTTAATGCTTCTCCATGATTCTGCCAAGTTTGGCCTAAATCAGACTACTATATAGTATAGCTGCCATAGAAAAGTAAGGTTAGAAAAATAGTCCTAGTAAGAAAACCTTTTTTGTTTTCAATGCAAACTTCTTGAAAATGTGCATATATTTATTTTAGAAGCTTTTACACAATTCTTCAAAGTTTTGTCAAAATCGGATGACTATAGGTTATAGCTGCCATAGGAATGATCGGTCGAGAAACTAGTTTTATTGAGAAAAACTTTTTTGTTTTCAAAGAAAACGCCTCCAAACCTCCATTTCTTAGTTTAATATGCTCTCCCATGTTTCCACTAAGTTTGGTCGAAATCGGACATCCATATAGTATAGCTGCCATAGAAAAGTAGAGTCAGAAAAGTAGTATTAGTGAGAAAAACTTGTTTGTTTTTAGTGGAAATGTCGTTCAAATTAGTTAGAAGAGCGTGATGCTCATAGAACAACTTGTTCGAAAAGTCCGCCTTGTTCCGTCGTCCAGCAACTTGTAGCAATCCGTAGAAATGAAGTTTGGTAAACGGTGTTTTAGATGTCCTTTCTACATTTATATTACGATACATGATTTTCTGCCTGCGCAGTGGATTTCGACGAGTCCAATTTTTTACCGATTTGAAGGCTTGTGTCCATATTTGGAAGGGTCTTTTATTCAATCAGTATCCTCAAATAACTTCACGGTACAATCCACAAAAATTTGGCTGTTTTCCCTGGAATTATGAATGGGGCTGTAAGCGATGAGGCAGATAGACTGCAGAAATAATTTATTACAAGAATAGTTAAAATATCTGAAAATACGGAAAATGATTTACTTTTGATGGATCGGACTTGTTCTCAGCCTTTGAAAGGTTGTGGTGCAGCGGGTAGTGTGTGAGCCTGCTGTGCGAGGGTTCAGAATCAGCTTTAAACTGAAGGTCCCTTTCTAGTGTGAGGCAATTTGAAGCACCCAAGTCAAGAGATTGAGAGGAGTTCGGCTTGGCCCCTTGGATTGTATAAACATTAAGCTAAAATTTATGATTATATCCAAAAACAGCAGACTCTACAAATTCAAGGACATTTGAGCGAGCCAGATCTAGTCATTTTACGGCAGTTTAGTGCCATGTGACCATTTTCGCTTAAAAAAACAGTGGAAACAATAATTTAATTCACGTGCTTAGACCTACTGACCATTAACGAATTCAAAACAAATATTCAATTCTCCCTTAGCTTAACTTCAGGTCAATGTCTTTTCTTTACCCAAAACTCACATTAATCAACAATAGCAAATCTTAACCTTCAAGAATTTTTAGCCATATCATGGCATTTATGGACAAACAAAGGCATAAACCACTTAAGCTTCCGTCCCCTCAAAGGAAAAAAACGAAAAGTAAAAGTAATGCCCATTTTTGTCATCCACAGGTATTAGCAACACGTGCGACCACAACCTTCTCACTTGTCAACGCCATTGATCGAAATCCAAACGCTCCTGCCAACCCGCCGCCACCCCTCCCTTGAGCTGTCATTCATGCGACTCATGTCGCAAACATTTTCCAAATGAAAATCTTTTGTTGTTGCCCGGTATTAATCCCAATGTGGTGCGTGACAAATTTCGATAAAAAGGCTTGACCAGGGGAGAATCATTCCGGTCTCTTGGCCATTTAACACTTCGTTAAACTTACGAAAAATGAAAAGCTCCTGTCCAGTTTTTTCTTTCCCCTCCAGCCGAAGCAAGAGCAATGTCCCAGGGCAACCACATAAATATTTTAACTCACACTCGCACACTAAAAATGTGCAATAAAATGCAACGAATTACATAGTTGAAAATGTAAACACACGCAAGCAGAGCCACAGGCGAGGAAAGGAGCCGAGGAGCGAAGGAGGAGCCTCCTATAAAAGTCAATACTGCGTTCGAAGGTACAACGTTGAGAAGAGAACCGTTACGTGAGCTAATACAGTTCAGTTGCGTATTGCATTTGGTCAGAACATTACATATCTTAGGAATGGGTGGGTGTACGTTCGTTCCTTCGTTCGTTCGGTTTGTCTGCTATTAAATTTCATGGCCCTGCATGTAGCGAATTTACGGCTGTTTAAGTTTTTTTAAGTAGCCAATAGAACCTGAAAGCACAAGGGTGGCAAATACACACATGCACACGCATGGGGCCAGACGTATACTAAATGTTATGGAGGGGAGGGTGGCATTTAGAATCGGGGTGGTGGTAAATCGATTAATTGCATGTCTAGAAACTCTGGACTCTATAAATTTAATTTAAATGTATAAAATGTGTAAAATGCAATCGGATAAAAGCAAATCAAGTTAATGGGCGCGCTCAGCAGAGCTAATTGATCAGTGATCAGCTGAGGGGCGTTCCATTTATAAATTTTGATAACTTTGATAATGTATTGAGTAATATATGATAATGCTTAAAGCAGGCCATTAAAATTTGTGGAGAAGTACAAAACTGAAGTTCATCTTCAACCACATAAAGTATATATATGCTTGATCAGCATGAACAGTCGATTCGGTATAGCAGTATCCAATCTTATAGATGGTTATACATGTACGGTTCATTTCCTTCTTATACTTGCTTGTTTTCAATGTTTGCCACGCCCCTCCTGCCCCTCTTAATTTAGTAAAAACGTCATATCTACGACAGTTTTATAGATAGAAGGTTCCTGTTTTCTGGACATATTTAGTAATGAGGTTTATTTATCGATCCACTGAAGGATTAATAAAGATTCCATGAACGGTAGTCGAGATATGAACAGAAGAATGTTCTCTGCAGCTGCACAGTAGCAGCGCTGCTTTCAGCTGCAATTGTAGCATCAAAATTTATACTGAGAACGCACTTTCTTTGGCACAGAGTTTATTTCAGTCGGGCTTGACCGCCTTTCTTACTTGCTTTGATATATAATATTACAGTCTAACTTAGTGATGACCTAATCTATTCTTCCCTAAGCTAACCTAAGCTTTCCGAAGCTAACCTAAGCTTACCGAATCTAACCTAAACTTACCGAATATAACGTTACGTAAGGTAACGTAGCGAAATCTAACATAATCTAACCATACCTAGGCACACCTAACCATACCTAACCATACCTAACCATACCTAACCATACCTAACCATACCTATCCATACCTAACCATACCTAACCATAACTAACCATTCCTAACCATACCTAACCATACTTAACCATACTTAACTATACTTAACCATACCTAGCCATACCTAACCATACCTAACCATACCTAACCATACCTAACCACACCTAACCTAATCTTTCCTAAGGAAACCCAACCTAACATAACCTAGCCTAACCTTACCTTAAATTAGCTGGCGTAACGTAACGTTCCCTAATCTAAAACTAATTTAATCTAGTCTTATCTAACCTTAGCAAATTTAACCTCACTTTACATTAACTAACCCAACGTGTCGCATCGAAAAACAACCTTGAATCGTAGAATTACCTTACCAAATCTAACCTATCCTAGCTCTAGCTCTCTTTTCCCGCTCTTTGTGTGTTGACGCCGACTTATTATAATAATTTATCAACTGGACCTTCCTAAGCTTAGTAAATCGATCAATATAATCAGCATTATAAAAGCGTTAAGAAGTAAAGCTTTGTGAGGATTTCTTGATCTCGATTACAAAAAGAGTTGCTAGCGGTTTCTTTATCGAGAAAGTTCCTCGATGTGAAACCGGTTTTTGGACCAAAAATTAGTCTCCAAATCGAGAAAGAGTAAACAAAAGACTAAGTTTGGTCCAAAAACCGGTTCCAAAAAGTGAAAATGGGATTTTATGTAATTGCTGGAGGGAAAGAATTTACATTCCAAGGATAAGAACTGTAGCTCTTCGTATCTCTTAAAACACACAGAACATAGCAATATTAAAACTTCATAAAACGTTCTCAAACATTTTTCTTTGACTTCCATGGCAATCAATTTTCATATGAATTTTCATTTTCGAATATGAAAAGTTAGAAATTTTCATAGAAGATTATCCTTCAATTAATCGTGGACTCTTAAATATTTTATTATGGTTTTTATCTAGCAGCTTTCACCAATTGGCATCAAGCGAAACCAAAATGTGTTAGCAATTTTTGCATTTTATTGCCTAGGCGTAAATTTGTATTAGTCTTTAATTTATATGTTAATTATATGCCATTATGGCATTTCATTTGTGTGGCAGGAATGTACCAACTGCTGTGGCAGTTTTTGTTAATTATTTTTTTCGACTTTCCCCAAAGCCCGCCCCTCCACATTCCTGACGCGTCCTTGTAATTATTCTTTATTAAATTTGCTGATTTGTGTGTGTGTGTGTGTGTGAGTGTGTGTGTGTATTTGTGGGTGATACCAAAGCAGCAGCACAACAAAAAGAAAAAAATAAATAAAAATAATTAAAACTCTACCATGTGTATTGGGGTGTATATTGTGCTGGCTTCTGTTTATTTATGATTATTGGCAGGCGGCTTCCAAAATTAATTGAGCATTTCTTGGACTTGGAATTGAAGTTATTCTGTTAATGATGGTTGTATATTCCACATTCCCAGCAGGAACTTTATATAAATTACATGAACATTTATAACACTTTCACAGTCAATCTTTGTTTAATACAACGAGAGGGGCAGCTCAAGTTGGTTCCTCCGGCTCTGGTCATTAGTTGTTGTTATTATCCTCATTAGACTAAATGATAGCTAATTTCTTTATAACACTCTAAAATGCTAGGCTAGGTCCAGCTCCCTTCGTCTATGTCCTTGGGGTGTGTGGCAAATTGCTGGTCATTATATGAGGAGGATATATGTGCATTTACTATCAAAGGGGCTGGCTTGGAAGTGTGCGAACTATTATGTTATTTGCGGTTACTGATTGATTTGTTTCGAAATGACCACGTGAAAGTGTGTAAATGTGTGAGGAGTTAAGGGTTACTCTGGATGAAAAAGGGATGGTAGTACAACTGAAGCCTAAGAGAAGGTAAATCGATATTGAAATAGGATACACACAATACAACTGTCTATTTTAGAGGGAAATTTGAGAAAACAGCTAGAAAAAAGTTTCAATGTCCCTTGAACATATATTGTAAATAGGTTAACTTCAGATTTTTACTCATAAGAGACTATCTGGACTTCTATTGGTGACCCCTTAGAATGCTTATATTAAATATAATAAAATTTCCATCATTAATTATTCTACAAGTTTTTAAATATTCCGATTCATCCTTACCATTCGATCTACACTTTCTTTTTATGCCCTTTTACATTTGTCATCTATCATCTCTACTTGATAATCCGTTTCGATTCAACATTTTAAAAGTTTTTCCGAATTTTTCCTCTCATTTTTACGTCTTTATGATATCTTAACTTATATTAGAGTTTCGCAAGTTTCTCTCCCAAATTTCCAAAATAGCAGCAATTGATTGATTGAACTGTAGGTGCTTTGAACTGCTTGATTGTATGTTTTGTGATCATCCTATGATCTCTGTTCCAGCGAACTTGTGAACAGTTTGATGAGCTCATTGTGTTCGTGTAAGATTTGCTGCAGTTGCTGTACTTTTTCTCTTTGTTATTGTATTATTGATAACAAAACAATAATTACAAAAAAGTATTTTTGTAAATAAATATGCAAAGTTTTTTCAAAATAAAATTCTGAAATTCACCGAAAAATAGCGAATTTTCAGCATAGTATATGGAAGGCTCTCTGATAAATGTTTACCAGAAGAATTGGTTGTATCTGAATTTGTCGTTCAATCGTGCTTGATCACTTTGGCGTGCCCAAACTTCTCTTCTTCTCAATCGTTTTTGCTCGTTGTAAGCATAGCTGATTTCAATCATTCTGATTCGAGCTGGTTTCCTTTTAATAGAACGCTCTTCTTTCGCATCATTCTGATTTGAGCTGGATTCTTCTTAATGGAACGCTCCTCTTACGTTTAATGTGCTGTGACATAACTGAGTGCTAAACTGAGCTGTTAAATGAAATGACCGCCTACTGCGCCACGTGTTAAGCTGCAATTAAATTGAACTGAGCTGCAAAATAACACCTACAGTGCCACAAGTAATATGTTTATTGACCATTCTGTTTACATTTTCAATATAAATGTTGCTTATCTGAACAGTTTTAGGGGTGAATTTAGCTAAATAATGCAGTAAGAACCGCAGTATAATACAACTAAATATCTCTATAATTATGTGCAATTCTTAGATTACTAAATTATGATTACTAAATCAAGTTGTTGTGGCACATGAGCTCTCTCTCTCTCTCTCTCTCTCTCTCTCTCTCTCTCTCTCTCTCTCTCTCTTGCTTCGCACCCATTTCACTTTACACTTGCAACTGATAAGCCAGACACCTCCACTGTACGGTATATACGGCGCGGCAATGCTCCGATGCAACGTCTGTACATTGTGTTTTTCTATTTACTTTTCGAAATCGAAATGTCAACCGCTGATCGATTTTGTGTCTTATCAATTTCGAAAATAGCTCGCTCGCCGCTTGCTCCCTCACTCGGACACGAGAGCTCAGCATTTACACTGAGAGATGCCAGATTATCCGCCTCTTAATTTCAAATGCGCGCATTATCTATCATCGGCAATTGAGTGTCAGATGGCCTCAGTTTGTCAGAGTCTGTTGTCTTGATAAGATTTCCAAAAACCACAAAAAAAAAAAAACAACCAAAATTCGTATATATTTGTGTGTCGTCTGCGTTTCGTTTGTTGTGCGTCTAAAATAAAATATCGAAATAATTGAAATTGTGCAATTTTTTAAATTAAAGTGCCGTTTTTTGATTGTCGTTGTTCGCCAGCAAAATAAATTTGAGAAAAAAAAAATCAAAGCATTCTTACGTCCAAAAGTGTACGCTTATGTCATTACGTCAAACGTAACGTTAATACGTCAAACATTGTCCAGCTTTCTTTGTGGGTTTTCTTCTAATATTTTTGATCAATTTTGTTTTTGTCTCTAAAGCAATTTTTATGTGAGTACACTCGACAGTTGTGAGGTGAAATTTAGTTAATAAGTTTACATGTTTTTTGTGTGGCCTTTCCCCCTCTTCCTCTCTACCTTTACTCTAACCTCATTCGTTTAATTTATATATATATTACTTTTTTTTTGCATTAAAATATAAACCACATGGGCGTTTTGTTATATATAAATCAACGTGCTATAAGTATACACATATATGTGTTTGTTTTGTTACTGGTTCATTTTTTTTGTTGTACTGTCAATCTGTCAATGGAGCTTCCCTTTGCTCTTACAATGTATTTATGGCCTTATACATGGCATTATAATTGATTAAAAGTGCAAAAAGAAAAACAAAAAAAACATGGTTGTTTCTCTAGAGACAGTTTAATGAGCAGATATGGTGGTAATTGAATTTATAAAATGGAGATTATTGTTAAGTTGTGATTGTGATTTAATGTATCTTGTGGGATAAAATGAGTTAATAGAGTGAAAACTGAGATTAATCATTCAAAGCACTCAAAACTGTTTATTAAAAGGCTTTTCGCAGTGTGTTAAATGAATGGAGATAACATCTCGTTGCCCGTAGTTCTCAGAATTTATACATATAAATGCTTGTTAAATGAATATATGTACGAGGAGAATATGGCTGCTGTCCATACAAATACAGACTTGGACTTGGACTTCCACCAACTGTAAGGATCTCGGTATGATAGCATACAAAATACACTGGGTTACCTTCCAATACATCGTTGGCTTTCTGTAAAAATGTTAAACGAGAAAGCTAAGCTAACTTCGTCTGTGCCAAAGTTTTTATACCCTTGCAAGTGCTCGCTTAAATATTTTCAAAAAATACTCTTTTTCCCATTTTCCGACAGATTGTTCGTATGGGAGCCATATGATATAGTCATCCGATTTGACCAAAAATTTGTAAAATTATGTAAAAGCATGTGAAACAAACAAATACAAAATTGCAGGATGCTACCATTAAAAACAAAAAAGTTGTTCTAACTAAGACTGTTTTTCAGACCTATCTTTTGTATGACAGCTATACCATATAGTTGTCCGATTTTAATAAAACTTAATACAATTATAAAAAAACATAGAAAACCTACGATTGCAAAATTTGGAGACGTTTCCATAGAAAATAAAAAGTTTTTCATACTAAAACTAGTTTACCGACCGATTGTTCCTATGGGAGCTATGAGATATAGTCATCCGATCCGGTCGGTTCCGAAATATTAGTAGTGTGGAGCAATGAGAAAACTCTGTGCAAAATTTCAGGTCGATAGCTTTACAACTGAGAGACTAGTTCGCGTAGAAACAGACAGACAGACGGACGGAAAAAGCTCAATTGACTCAGCTCGTCACCCTGATCAAGAATATATATGGTTTATGAGGTCGGAAATCAATATTTCACTGCGTTACAAACTTCTGCGCAAAATTATAATACCCTTTGCAAGGGTATAATAAATGAAGATGGTAATGCTCGAAAAAAACAGTAGTCGAGTTATGAGCAAAAGAATATTGGCTGCCTTAGCTGAAACCAAAGATTTATATATATTTATAGATGACGCATGTAGAGCAAATCTAATATTGGTAGCCAATGTCAGTTACCAAGAATAATCGTGTTTTCTCGTGTTATCTATAAGTCTGTGGTAAAACCGTTACTGCGTTATATCAAAGATATATATAGATATTTATAGATGACACAAGAGGATCAAATCAGAAATTAGAAGCCAATGTTAGCCACCAGGAATAATCGTTTTTTGTTTCACATGCGTCATCTATCATATCTATTAATCTTTGCTGAAACTGCAGCATAAATATGTACTCTGTGCATACACTTTCGTTGGTACAGAGTATATGAGATGCTCATGGTAGTACTACTTACTACTTCCATACCTGGCACCCATTCGCAGTCAACAATGATCAAAGTGCCCATCTATATCACTCACAAATCAATTAACTTGTCTCTCAAAGTGCCAAAACCATATTTAATTCCCTCTAATTAGTTCAGAGTTTGGCTTCTACCTTGAATTCTCCTTTACCACCTACACTTGTTGCCTGAATAATGGCGCTAATAATAGGGCCGTTAACCAAAGCGAAAAAGGAAGACAAATACCGATTTGCCTGGGCCACACACTCGTTTTGTTTGCGTTGACAAATACCCAGTTTCCAAATGCCATAATAATATTATTTATGACCCCAAGAAATCCACCGCAGCCAAGCCAAGCTGTACAAATTTATAGATATTTCAATGAGGGGGGTCACAAAAAAGAAGCCTGCAGGCGCATATAAATTGCATTTGATATCGAGGAAAGGAGCTTAAAGTGGCAAGTTGGGATTTTTGCCACCCTCGCTCCCCCTTTTTTTTTATTTCTTTCCTTTTTTGTTTGCTTGTTAGCTATGTAAGTTCCTTCCCCCTTAACTTCCTCTGTTATCCTCTTTAGTGTTTGGTTTGTCTTTTTATTGTTTATATTTTCTATATATATATATATTTTATGTCTGGTTCTTTTTTTTTATTTTGATGTTGTTTTCATTGTTGATTTTAATAATATGTGTGTAATAAGAGTGAGCTTTTTGTTCCTTGCATGTTTCCTTTCCATTCTTTAAATGTGACATATGTTTTCTTTATGCTTACCAAGTGCAACAACAACAACAACAGCAACAAGAACAACAGAAACTCTGACAGAATTCATTGAAATTGAATTTGATGATGAACACATGCCCCTTAGATTCCCCCTTGCCCAGAGTAAAAAGTTGAGCTGCGGCAGGTGAGTAAACTTAGCTCTCAACTTTGTGCTCGTTTCTCAAAAAAAAGAACAACAAACCTCAAAAGTTGTTTTAATTGCTCTAAGGAGCTTACATTTTGAACCAACTTTTACTTGGATGTTGTTGTCTTAATTAAGTTGGTCGGGCATTGTAAATATTTTCCTTTTTTAGGCCACAAATAGCCAATGGGATAAGAAAGAGGGGTGGAGAGAGTAAATATCATTAGGTTAAGAGCTTCTTAAAATAGTTGAATTTAGTTTTCTAGTGCCTACAAATTGATTCTAAAACTTTCTGCCGGGTTCCCAATTCGGAATAGCTTTATATGTACACCCAACCGCTGATACGTTATCATTTTGAAACTATTTATGAACATATATACTAAGGGTGTTTACCAAGTTGCAAAAGAGTAAGCATACAGAAACACAAATTCCTCTGAGAAAGTGGTGCACAGGTTGCTTGACTCAGGAGCCTGCCTTATCTACAGGCCACTTTATTCTTTGTACTTTAGAAGTAAAGGGTGATATTTTTTTCTTCAGCAGCTCAGCTGTTTTCGTGTCACTTGTTACTGTCAAACATGTTCAGTTTGGTCTATAATTTAACCATGAATCGACTTACAAACGAGCTACGTTTGCAGATTATTGAATATTAATATAAAAATTCATTCCACTTTTTTTATCGGAAAATTGTGTTCTGGTTGAATGGATACGTAAACCAACAAAATTGCCATATTAAGTGTGAAGAGCAGTCAGCAGCAATGCAAGAACTGCCAATGTATCCCGAAAAATGAACGGTTTGGTATGGATTATGGGCCGTTGGCATATTGGGACCGTACTTTTTATAGATGTCGAGGGTAGGAACGTTATGTGAATGAAAAACGCTACCGTGGGATGATTACCAAAATGGAAGAGCTGGACTTGGCTGGACATGTGGTTTCAACAAGACGGTGCCACATAGCACACTGCATGGAAAAAAAGGGCCCAATTGAGAGGCTAGCTCGTTAAACAGTTTATTTCACGTTTGGGACCGATCAATTGGCCGCATTGATTGTTTTTTTTTTTTTTTTGGAGCTATGTTATCACCCAGCCTCATGAAGAACCTTAGGGTCTATGTGTGACTCCATCTAGGGACAGCCAGAACTATCTACCCATGTTAAGGCTCGGGTCAGTTGAGGCACTGGAAGCCAATATTGAAGAATTTATTCGTATCATACCGCCCGATATGCTTAAGAGAGTATGCCAAAAATGGACCCAGCTTATGAACCATTTGAGGAGCAGCCGTATTGAACATTTATATGAAATTCTCTTTAAACATTTAATTATATTAGATTGTTTTATCGACTCAAATAAAGATTTTATATAATTTTCTAAATATTTTGTATTTACTGTTATTCCCTGGCAGAGAAGAAGTAGGAAGAAAGGAGCTTCACGCTTCAAGCTTTCTTTTTAATCCACTAAGTTTGATCGAAATCGGACATCTATATAGTATAGTTGTCATAGAAAAGTAGAGTTTGAAAAGTAGTCTTAGTGAGAAAAACTTTTTTGTTTTTATTGGGAATGTCTTTAAAATTGTCATTAATTTATTTGTTATGTTTTTACACAATTCTACAAAGTTTTGTCAAAATCGGTTGACTATAGCATATAGCTGTCATGGGAACGATCGGTCGAAAATCTTGTATTAGTGAGAAAAACTTTTCTGCTTTCAATGGAAATGATTTCAAACTTTAAATTTCGTAGTTTAATATGCTTTCTCATGATTTTATTAAATTTGGTCGAAATCGAACATCTATATAGTATAGCTGTCATAGAAAAGTAAGGTCCAAAAAGTAGTCTTAGTTAGAAAAACGTAGTGCAAGGGTATGCAAACTACGGTCGAGCAGAAGTTAACTTTCCTTTTTCTTTTTATTTTTGGTCATCATACCAAAAGCTGCCAAAAAAAGCACCCTTTATAATTGATAAAACATGATTTTTTACATTTTGAATGGGAAAAACCAGGTTTTGTCAAGAGCATTTTCAAGCTAGGTACAGGAGCATACTTATATATGATAAATAAACGAGAACAAGGTATTACTTTAAAAATATAATATTCCCCGTTTCTTTTTCTAGCATTAAACACATTTATACACGCTCTTTGAAGACCTGAAAATACCAACAAGAATCGCCTAAGCCTCCTAGTGCTTACTTTAAGATCTCTGAACCTAAATTTGGAAAACTTCGCTCTCTTTTATATAGTTCACTTGGTTTACCAAGTTTTCTGTACGAGTTCGGTATATTTTTCTTATTAAGTACCAAATATTGTAACTTTCGTTAAGCTAAACCTAAAATTTGAGCCTAAAATAGGTAAAGATTTACAAGGTTTAATCCTCCAAAAATGGTACCCATTTCTCAGCTAAGACTTGTCTTCTCAACTCTTTGTAATTAATTTCATAGAAAAACTTACTAAATGCCTCAAATAATGATTGCCAGTCTCAACAGAAAACGTTTCCCCCTGCTCATTCCCGCATTCAAGCACATCCGTTTTGTTATTATTAAGTTGTTTTCAAAACTAGCAAAGCAGCAAAAGTTGAATTATAAAATTGTCAGTGAAGAAGACATCCTTGGGCCTATGCAAACACAAGGAAAAACTTCCTAAGTGGGATGAGAGGGATGAGTGGAGGGTGGGGGGAACTTAAGATGCTTAGCGCCATGGCAAGCGAAAATAATGACGCTCATAAAAACTAACTAAATAGAAAAATAAAGCAAACGTGGGAGAAGAAAGAGTCGTCGTCGTCGTCGTCGTCGTCTCTGTGAAAGATGCTCACGGAATGACAATGATAATGATGTGCGATAATGTGAATGGTTGTTGTTTTCGGTTGCCTTTTGTTTATTGTTGATGATGATGATGATGATGTTGTTCTTGTTGGTGGCGGTGTAGGAGCTAAGACAACTGTCGACTGAGTCCGCTGGATAAAGGATTAGGTTTTTTCAGCAAAACTTTGAGGGAATTAAAATTGCAGCCTGCTTACTTCAAGTCCTGGTAATTTATTTATTACCCACAATACCACTTAGTTCGCATCGATTTCACATTTCTTTTTGGGTATTGTATGCTGGCCAGAAGCCAAATGAAATTTTCAGCCTCATTGAAAACTTGTCTTGTTGCTCGCGCTGCTTTTGCCTTCTGCCGTTGTCTTCCCCTCGTCTCTGTCCAATTTTAGCAAATGAATTTGCTTTGTTGGCCAAAAAGTTTGCCATTTGTTGTTTTTTGGGGGTCTATTTAAATTTGTAATGAGCAATCAAAAAATGCGAGTCAATTGATTTTCAACCTTTACTAAATCGTTAAATTGATAACAAATTTACCATAACTTAGCACTCTCTGCCACACCCCTCATCTGGGTTATGTCAGAATGTCATATCAAAATATACATAATTTTAGTCGTATTGTTTTCAAATCAGATTGTGTAGCGTACAAATAATTTTATAAAAGTTCAATTTTCGGCATTTTAGTGGCAAAATTCTTAATGTGTTAACTTTTCGGCCGTATTGCGTCACCACGTTCCATGCATTCATAATATTAGTATTTTATCAAAGAAAATTAAATTTAGCACAACAATAGACCAAAGCGTTTCTATCTTTTGTGTGTCTTTTCGGCGATTTGGAAATTCCAAAAAAAAAAAAAGGAATCAAAAAAAAAAAACAAAACGAATTTAAACTAAGAAATTCCGCTCAAAATCAAGAAAGCAAAGTACTAAATTTTCTGCAGCAAAGTGAAATATATAGGTGAGTGGAAGAAAAAGAAGTGCTTGTTGTTTGGACAAAGAGTGTGTGTGTGTGAGTGTGTGTGTACGTACGCCGCTGGGGGTGGTGGACATGGGTGAACTGCATGACAGCTTATCATGCTGACTCTGCCGCAGCCACCGCTTGTCCTTTGAGTGTTCTCAACAGTTATTGAAATTTCAGCAATTGAGTTCAGAGTGCTCGAAGCTATTTAATTGCTGCCTTTCTGAGAAATTAGAGATGACCAAAAGGCCTGACGTGACTTTTGTGTAGATATATGGAAAAATGGCAGATGGAGCGGTAAAAGCGTAATGCTACGACTAAGCCGCCGGCTAAGAACTGAAAAACTGAGCGCTTTGTTGATGTAGCTGTCATATGCGCGCTTACTTATGTGAATTCTGTCTGAAGTTCGTACCGTGTAGGTACGATTTGGCTAAGCTAGGCCTGGACAGGCCCAATCGGATACCATATATTACGTATACCACCGTATACGGTGCCTCCAGTGCCTTATGACTGTCGGTGATCCCATAAGGCCCCCGAGCTGTTTTTATACCCTTGCAAAGGGTATTCAAGTTTTTCCCCGAAGTTTGCAACGCATAGAAATATTAATTTCCGACCGCATAAACCATATATATTCTTGATCAGGGTGATGAGCTGAGTCGATTGATCATTGTCCGTCTGTCTGTCGGTTTCTACGCGAACTAGTCTCTCCGTTTGAAAGCTATCGAGCTGAAATTTGGCACATAGTCTTCTTTTTGCTGCGGATGACTATTATATCATTGCTCCCATAGGAATAATCGGTCGGAAAACTAGTTTTAGTATGAAAAACTTTTTTTTTTTCAACGGAAACGTCTCCAAACTTTGTAATCGTAGGTTTTCTATGCTTTTTTATTATTTTGCCAAATTTTATTCAAATCGGACAACTATATGGTATAGCTGCCATACAAAAGATAAGTCTGAAAAACAGTCTTAGTTAGAAAAACTTTTTTGTTTTTAATGGTAGCATCCTACAATTTTGTATCTGTTTGTTTCACATGCTTTTATATAATTTTACAAATTTTTGGCCAAATCGGATGACTATATCATATAGCTCCCATACGAACAATCGGTCGGAAAATGGGACAAAGAGTATTTTTTGAAATTATTTAAGCGAGCACTTGCAAGGGTATAAAAACGTCGGCTTTCTCGATTTTTTGTACTTTGGCACAGATGAATACTGTACACTTTCAGTTTTTCCGTGGTCTACGTGACACAATGCTGACGCATTATTCCCTTTTTCCGTAAACAGTCACCAGGTTTCCTTCGTTGTTTGTACCAGGCCAAGGCCGCAAAATGCTCTTCTCCGGAAAGAAGTTCATCGTGTGGCCCTTTCCAGCCAGTTTGTTCTTTCACTTGTTTCCCCATCAATGTTGCAGTACCCAGGTAGATAAGTTGACTACAGAGATACCGAGCGATCGCATTTAAACATCTAAAGCATTCAATAAGAATGCAACGTGTATTGAATGTTTTCCCAGGAAATTTAATCTAAGTTTATAATACTGCAGAAATAAATGACACAGTGAAAGTTAAACAGGACCAACATTCCATCTACATTCTCCGCCAGATGATATAAAAGGAACATGCAAAACGACTTGGTATGTGTCAACATAAAGGTCTGCTGACTGTACAGACAACATATGTCAATTTTCAAAAATTATTGTTGACTTGTATTGATGACACTAGGCAACAAGGTTTTGTATAATGAAGGATTTGTTCAGATGAAATGTTCGTTCACGTCTAGTTTCTTGGTAATTTATGCTTAAAAGTGCGTAATACGCATATTTTGACATACAAAACTTGCATATTGTATGTACACTTTTCGTTTGTCTTAGCTAACTCACTATTATTGTACAGTACCATTTCTTAGCCTTAATATTAACAATCCCACATATTTCTGAGATTTTTCGAAACCTATTTGAATACATGTATTCCCATTGATCTAGAGTCGAAGTTAACATTCCTCTTATTTCATCTTACCTTAATGTTTTTCATTCGAAATCGTCTAGCTTTCAAAAACTATTCAATTTATCTTCTTCAATTGGCGCATCTCTAGTTCGAATCATCATCATCATCTACTATAACAACAACAACTTCGAGCAGCATCAAGTACTCTTAGTCCTTTACCCGCAGGTGTTGTAATCCAGCAATAGCAAAACGAGTCCTGGACCTAAGCCAAAGCTGCTTTCTCTCAAGTGCTAACTAATTTCGTTGTCCTCCATCGGGCTCACCTACTACTCATACCAACCAACCAAACCAACCTCCTACTGCTCATCATCTTCTAGTTGCAGTTTCGTTTTTGGTGTCAGCAACATTTCTTCAATTGGTTTCGTTTGCCATGTCCTTTATAGAGTTTTTGGCAAACTTCAAACTGAGGCTGATGCTGCTGCTGCTGCTCTCTCTCTGTGTGTGTGTGTGTCTGTGTGTGTGCGAGCAGTGTTGTCGCAGTTGTTGACTCTGCTCTACAGCTATTCTGGGGGTCAGGCCAATTCCTTTTTTGGCCCAACAGCCACGCCATCTCGTTGACTTGTACTGCTTTTTATATGCTACTGCACTTCCTTCTAATGCTCTCATATGTATGATCTGGCTTCGGGTTGGCATTTTTATGGCTCTTGCCTGTTTACTTGTGCAGTTGTTTCGACTTGGCTCTGTCGGTCATTTGATACCAATCCAAAAGGAACATGTCTCATTTGGATCGTAACATTAAGCCTTAATGTTTATGATATTTTCACTGCGTTCGTTGCAAAAATTGAGCTGTCTAAATTGGACAAGTTTTCAACTTAAGAACTGAATCCTGACTTGCTGGTTTCATGTTTTGTGGCAATTGCTTAGGAAAGAAAAGAAATGGAATGGAATGGATCAGAATTCTGCCGCCCAATTATAGCTTGGTATAGAGAAACTTAAAAAAACTACCTCAGTTAAACTGATAAATGTGCAAAATGTTTATTTGCCAAGTGTTTGCCCATTATCATCCATAAATTGCATTAAGATTAAGAGTTAAGTTCCTTTTTTAAAACAAAGCATTAGACGCGTTTTGAAAGTTGCACATATAGTAATTTTCTATGAAATATTTTGTAATTTATGCTATTTTCTTACTAAAATGCTAATAATATAGTTTGCATCTGTTCTAATTATGTTTTCAAATGCAAAAACCTAGTAAAAACAAATGCATACATATGCACATATATCAATTTTACTGAGGTATTATTGATTTTAAGCTCCCTTATTCAATAAATTGTAGAAAAACACACCTTTCCCCCTTTTGGAAGTCTCAACAAAAGGAGTTTCTTGACAAATTAAAGGCAAATTGTTCCTTTGGCCAAGTTGTCAACAGCCGCGCCTTCCCACGTAATTATAAAGTATTGTACGAAGTGCTCATATGCAACCCGCACAAACTCAGGCACCAACACAACACACACACACACTCACCCACCCCACATTTCATTTACTTTCTAATAATTTTCTGTAGAAAATTCCAATTGCACATGTGGGACTTTATATTGGCAGCGGCAGCTCTGGAAACCAATTAAAATGCTGCACTGGCACTGATTATGTCAACGACAACAACAACAACTACTAACTCTATGTGTGTGTGTGTGTGTGTTTGTGTGAATAGATTGGTATGTGTCAACTAAGTGCAGTTAATTAGTGCGAAAATCACTTCAGTTGGCTTGGGATTTTTTCCCTCTGATTTCTTTAGCTGTTTTTCCATGTTGTTTATTTTTTTTTTTTGTCCTCCCATCTCCCCCTCCCCTTACCTTGTCTTAATTTTCTATTTTCCTTTTTGGAAAAAATTTCACGTTAATTGCTCTGCGCTTTCTCTCCCCCTCACTTTCTTTCTGCTGACGAGAAGAACTGACTGCTGCAATCAGGCAGGAGCTAAGCCACTCGGGGATTTGCTCGATTTGTTGTCGCTTATTTTTTTGATTTGTGATTTGCTGGCTTTACATTTCTGACACACAATGTGCAGGTTTTTCGGGGGGGTTTTTTTCCCTTTTGTTTTGTTTAGCAAAATTCTTAGATGGTTAACATAAAAGCGATTTTGCCTTTATAATTGCTGAGATAAATTTCCAATTGATATTTTGTGTAAATTGAGTGTCAAATGAAATTGAAATTTTATTTGTACAATTTATTTGGAATCATTTTAAGCAAGGAGGTTTACATTTCTTTGCAAAAAATACTAGGGCAGTTTGAGGTTATAAGCAAAAGAAATTCTTTTATCACCAAACTAATTGATTAATATGCAAAACACACTGACGAGCTTATATTTTTGGAGCTCGGTAATGATTTTTACAAAAAATAGGTAGGTTTATAGGTAGAAAGGTGTAGGAAGTTGTCCTACAGGACAAGCTGCGGCTCTTGGTGAGAACCAGTGCATCATAGACATATGTCTGATACCAGAAATCCTTGACACGGGGCTTTTTGGAGCATAGAGCGAAAAATACAGCTCAATATAAGCACAAGCCTTACCTAGAACAGGCCCTGAACGGTTTTCCCACTTGTAATACAATATTCTAGGGTTGTCAATATATAATCGATAAATCGATAAATCGATATTTATGTTTGAAGATATGATGGGTCATTTCGATAGATTTTTATACCGATATGAACGATTTTTCATATTATTTTAGAAACTATAAATAGGAAAAAATTGTTATGGTCACACTGAAATCTAAGGTTCAGTGCATTGGCGGGTGAAAAGTGAATCAGTAAAGTGAATCAGTGGTGGGCACCAAAAAGTGAATCAGAAAAGTGAATCAGTGGTGGGCACCAAAATCAAATCAAAGACAGGGTATAACCAATCAACCACAGATTTAGATCCCAGGGTTCGTTATCAAACCACTTTTGGTAAAAAACAAGCGACAATCTTTATGTATATGTTGAGTCAATCTTTCATTTGATATTTGTTAGTACGCCAAATCACTTTGAACGTGTTTACACGGTGAAGTTAGCTTCGAGAAGCTTGACTTGTCTTCGTTTTGAACATGGATGAAAACCGTTCGTAAACAAGAACCTTTTGGTTTCGCAGGTTCCAGCCGTTTTTAAACCTCCGGTTCGGTAGGTTAGATCTTTTGCACTCACAGACGGCGACTTGTTAGCTCACAGCAACATTGCACTCATTTGTGGAAACACCTTTGCGGTGGTTGAGTTGAGTTGAATTGTGTTCATTTAATTATGAAATTAAAGCCTCCTTTTCCCTTTGTGGGAAGCTCTATAGATGCCATGAAAACGGTCTTATCAAGCTGCCCTCGCACCAAAGTTCAATTTCAATTAGGTAAAACTTCACTCAATGTTTCCCTTGTTCTTTCCTGGGGGCCCCCAAGTGCAGCTGCCAAGAAAAGAACTATAGCAGACTCTCCTTTGGTGTGTGTACCAATGTCTAGGTGCCATTTACAATGCGACAAAAGGAAGTGAAGGGCCCAATCTTCCACCTAACTCCCACCCATCTCCCCTTTGGCATAGCAATGAGGCCTTAAAAAAAAAAAGAAGATACAAAAGGCTGAACAAAAGTGGATGCAGAAGAAGCAGCAGCATACAAAACAGATAAATGGTAGCAACTTTTTAACAAAACCCCGAACGGAAAGGCCAGTTGCATTGAGTAGCAGAGTCTGGGGAGTGGGGAGTGGGGGGCAGAAAAAGAAGTCTCGAGAATTATGCGACAGTAGGAAGCAAAAGTTTATGTGGGGTGACCTGACGAGGCAGCAGGACTTCAGTCAGCAGAGCCAAGTGCATTCATTGTCTTTCACTCACACACACACACACACACGCAGAACTTGGGGGAAGGTCTGGTCTTCCCCATAGGGGGCCAGCTGGAGACAACAAACACAGGAAGTACGCATTTCCTGTACTCCTTGGGCCAAGGGAGAGTAGTTAGTCCAGAGATTGAGAACTCCACAAATGTCGCGACAACGTCGACAAACAACTTTTGACACAAAAGTGCTGAAAACTGTTTTTTCTTTGCCCACTGAGTAGTCGTCTGCTTCACGAAATTTAATTGAAAATGACTAGAGAGCGAGAGACAGAGACTTGATCTTGACACTGTCCCTGAACTTGTCTTGGTCAAATACCATTTTCCTCATCCAGTCAACATTCTACTGCTTTTCCATCTCCCCCCCCCTTCTCTCTCGCCAAATGAGTTTCGTGTCACAAGTTGACCCGACTGAGATTAAGTGGGCGTTTAATTTGCCAACACTCGCTGGGGTCCAAGACGACTCCTCTCTCCCACCCAATAAAGTAAGCCAAGTTAATATAATCCATACACAGAAAAAAAAAACCAGGTGACAAATCAAAGAATTACATATTTTTTTTTGCGCTTAAAGCGTCGTTCAAGTAGATTTTTATCAAGGCGCAGCGTTCTACTGGGTTGGCCATATTCGGCGAACCCATCTGGCAACGCTATTACTTTTGACAGCGATGCCAGATATACTTATAACAAAGCGCGGTTGATTTAGATTTTTATGGAAGAGTGAAATTGCTGATGGTAACGTGCAATTTGGACAGGACCTTACCAGATTTGAAGCAATCAGACCTATTTTTGTGGGTCCATTTGCAATCAGAGGCTTACATCAACAAGCCAAGGACCCTGAAAGACCTGAAACCCATATCCGCCTAGAAAAAGCCACCATTCCGGATGAAATGTTGGCCAAAAACGTATTCCGTACGCCTTAGCCGCCAAACATCAAAATCTTCGTCCCGTTTCTCGCTTTCGATTTCAATCAAATTATGAATTGGAATTGAAAACTCTTTCTTTTTTGTGTGATTCGGATTTTATAATCTAATTTCCAAATAACTTCATTGTACTGAACATCAAAAGATGGCTGAATGCTTTATCCGTGTTCTCCAACCCATTCTTGAGTATCTGATCCCTCGCCAATGCAGATCGATCGACTTTGGATTTGAGAACAGGTCTGATTGTGTTTTTCTTTGATCTTTTTTGAAAAAAGGAAACATTCTCCCAAACTTTATTGCCCAATGTTTTTGCTGTGATCTTTTTAAAAGTCGGATGTCCCGATTTCATACATGCACCGGTGTCACAATGACCAACATGTGCCACGCTGAGAGAAACAATCTACCAAGGGCAAATTTAAAGTTTTCGAGGTACTTTGAATTCGTGACAGTTAACAGGAAAAGTGTTTTTCATTTCATTTAAGTGTGACCTTGCCATTTTGTCAAAAAAATACCATACAACGCTACACACTTTCTAGTGATTACTTATTATACCCCATAACTTATACTCCATAACTTATTTTCAAGTAGATTGACTTTTCAACACTCACGAACCATGCACGAATACTCCATAACTTATATTCAAGATAATTGACCCTTAATCACTCACGAACCATGCACGAAACTCTATGTATGCTTACTTTCAAGTCGTGACACTTTTATTTGACCCTTATTCACGCACGACACACACGCACGAATCACAGATGTTCATGCACGAAACTCTGTGTTTGCTCACGTTCGCATTGTGACTCATTGTGACACTTTCGAAATCACCTCACGGCTGCACCTCTAGTATTGCTTTAGAATGAATTATTGAGTAGTCAAATATTCTCCCAGTGTTCACTTGGCACTCCTGTTTGAAGCTTCCGTTTCGTTTATTTGGGGGGTAGTTTTTTTTTTCTTTTTATTGTCCTGTGTGCAAGTGTTTTGTCCTTGGACTCTGTACTGAACTTAGTGGCTTGCCGCCTGGCTGATCTCTGTGCGCTATTTTAACTTAATCAAGAAAGTAAATAACATCTGCTGACCCATGGGCTGGCCATATTTTCTCTTGGGAACATGCTTAGCTGGCTGTTGACTGTTTATGAAGTTTGCTAGGCGTCTGAAGATATTATTAAACATCAATAACCAAATTTTGTTCCACCTTTGAGACAGCTTTTGGTTACCAAAGAAAAAGAAACTAATCAATACCAGTCGACCATTAACTTTTACCCCTACCCCTCCCCCTCCCCCTCCCCCTCCCCCTCCCCCTCCCCCACCCCATTGGCTGTCACTTGTTCAATTGTTTACAGTTATGCCAGTTTTTCAATGCCTTGCTGCACACATTTGGCACACCTCTTGACAAGTTTTCAATCATCAAATCAACATAATCAACAAGAGTACAAGGGTGGGGGGAACCCCATAAACGTCACAAGCATTCGATCCGTATGAAAGTTTCTGTTGTGGTGGCAAGGAGGGCGGGCGGAGATAGACAACAAACATTGAGGACACATTTTGGTGCTGCTCAAAGGACAACCAGAGCAATGTAGTAGTAGACCCAGCAGCGACCACAAAAGTAAAGTTCCTCGCGTAAACTTAATGGAGTTCGGCAGAAGGACATTGCCTAGGGTGTGGAGAGGTTTTCTGCCGCAAGGTTTGAAGTGCGTCTGTTGTTGTTGTGTTTGTTGTTGCAACATGGATTTTCGCTCCCCATTATGCTCGCTCTGGCAATTGTTCTCCTCCTGCCCACTACTTTATGGCTTACCACATGTGCACTTTGTAATCTGTCGGCGTTATTGCATTGCGTGGTTATATGGGTGGCTAGGGAGGGTGAGACTGGGGGCAGAAAGTGCCTAGGCTTGAGTGCATTTTGGTGTGGCCGAGGTCCTTTTGAAGTTTCTAAATATGAGTCCGTGTGTGTGTGTGTATGTGTGCGTGTATCTTTGCAGGGTTTTTTGAAGTAGTTTTGGAGTTTTGTTGCCTTTTGCTATATTATCAATTTCTTTGTGCTAAAATTTTATGATATCAGCTAATTGATTTCCCATTTTATTGCCTTTTCATTTCAGGTAAGTGAACATATAAACAGCCAACTTTTGTAAGCGTAAGTGGAAGCAAATGTTTTGAAAAGAGTCACACTAGAAAACATACTATTTTGAGGTTTAAGAAAGATCAAATGATTCCCATTGATGCCATTTCTTAAAAGAATTTTCGAAATTTGTCAAAGAGCGTGTTTTTTACTTCTTGGTTGATCTTTACAGTGATTGAAAACGAAAACAAAAAGGTGTACAAAATAGGCGGAATTATAATATGGTAAAGAAGTCGAAAGTTCGAAGGTTAGAGAAGAGGTTCATGATGCTCATAGCTTGTGTGACTTGGCTGTAGATCCATCGAAACACCATTTCTCGAAAATCTTGAATTCTTGAATAGAAATCGGTATTATCCTGCATACAATTCTGGGAATATGACTGAAAAAATCAGGGTCAAGGTATACGAATACGATTATCGAAAAAATCTAGCTGGCCTGAAGTGTCCGAAATGATGTCAAAAACTTATCTTTGTTCAAAGATTGACCTCAATACAACCGAATCATACCGTGCTGTAGGTGCAACATTAATTACTATACTATTCGATGTAACATCAAAATGTATCCGTTGGGTACTAACATATTTATATGTATGTTGGGTATGTTGCGGGTATGTTGTAATTGACCATATGTTTGTAAAGCGTAGAAGGAAGTATATATATTATTGATCAGCATATCGAGCTGAGTCGATATAGCCATGTACGTCTGTTTCGATGCTATCTCCTCCGTCAGTTTTAAAGCAATCGCCACCAAACTTTGCACGAAGTCTTCTGGTACAAACACGCTGCATATTTCTCGGAACCGGCCGTATCAGATGCGTATAACATATAGCTGCCATAGGAACGATCGGTCGAAAAGCTAGTTGTTGTTAGAAAAACTTTTTTGTTTTCAATGCAAACGTCTCCAAACTTCATATTTACTAGTTTTTAATGACTTTTCATGAGTGTGCCGAGTTTGGTTAAAATCGGACATCTTTATAGTATAGCTGCCATACAAAAGTAAGGTTAGAAATATAGTCCTAGTGAGAAAAACCTTTTTGTTTTCAATAAAAACCGCCTCAAAATTGGCATATATTTATTTTATAAGCTTTCACACAATTCTTCAAAGTTTTGTAAAAATCGGATGACTATAGAGTATAGCTGCCATAGGAACGATCGGTCAAGAAACTAGTTTTAGTGAGAAAAACTTTTTTGTTTTCAAAGAAAACGTCTCCAAACTTTGTATTTCTGTGTATGCTATGCTTTTGCATGATTCCCCTAAGTTTGGTCCAAATCGGACATCTATATAATACAGCTGTCATAGAAAAGTAAGGTTAGGAAAGTAGTCATAGTAAGAAAAACGTAGTATACCTTGAAACGCTGAAATTGGCAAGTAGGACTTATTGTTCACTCACCCCGCCTTAATAGAGCCCAGACAATGCCACATCTGACGACTCTATTTGGTTTCGTCGATGAAGCTTGCCCTTGAGGATAAGAAGGTTCGATTTTTTGAAGAACTCCAAATTGGATAGATTCGCGGAATGCATAAAAAGACGCTTCGTTTTATGGAGATGGTATAAAAAAGTCCTTAAAAGCCATATGTTCATAAAACTTCAGGACTTTCTTATTAATCAGCATTAACAATAGTCAAGTTATGAGCAAACGAAGGTTTGATGAGAATACACTTTGGTGTATAGTGTATTGTAATCCGCTTATAAGCAAATACAAATTCATGAATTTGGCCCCTTAAGGTATGCTATATTTATGATTATAATATTCATAAATATAGCATACCTCGACTGACAAAATTCATGAATTTATGTATAAAAGGGGTAATAGTCGGGATTTTACATCTACTCCATACCTTTCCCGCTTCCCTTATATCTATATTTTTGGCACGAAATGTATATCCTCTTGATTAAACTTAATTTGAGAAAAACGGGCAGAAAATACCTTATCCATCAACCTGACCACAAAAACCACCAAAAGCATTTCCATCTTTGTGTGTCACACGATCTGCCTGCTGCTGCTGCTGCTGCTGCTGCTGTTTCTCCACTCTCTCCCCCCCCCCGGCAACACTGGGGTTCACCTTAACAAGCGCCTCATAATCGCATCAGGAATTTTCTTGTTAAGCGGCACCAAACCAAACCAAACCAAAAAAAAAAAAACAACAAAAATTGAGAGAAAAAAATTCGCAACTTTTAGCGCGTCCTGCGAGTCCTTTGTGGACAATGTTGAGACACCTCACCCCTCCCACCCCGCCGCTCCGTGGCAACATTTTCCTGGCCAGAATATACAAACAAGCAAAAGTTTGTAAACAAAAATTTCTGTTCGCGGGGTCGAAGAGAAGATGGTTATGGTTAGAGTGTGGAGGGAGAGGGGCAGGGCAGTGTAGGCAAGTGATGGGTTAAGGTAGGGGAAAAGTTTTTACATCATGATGCTGTTGATATGCCTTTTAGGAGAGGAGTTTGCTTGCTGGCGCTCCCCTCTGGAATCCTCCGCCCCATTGGCGGTTTGTTGCGTATTTATTGTCGTCTACGTTAACCCCCAACTGCATGTTGTTGGTACCATTTCCACTTCCACTTCCACTTGGTGGGTTATTCGTTGCCGCTTCTTTTTTTTTTTCTCTCTCTTCGCGGTTAAAGTTGCCGGCATTTGTTCTTTGGCTAGCCACAGTTCGTCGTCGTTGATGTCGCCGTAGTTGTTGCTGTTGGTTCATCAGTTGGTTGGTTTGGTTCGGTTTTTGTGGTACCCAAAGGAGCTGTATTAATGTTGGTTGGTGTACAACATTGGATGAGTATAGGTGACTTTAATATGTTTGCTTTTAGTACAATTAGTGTTTGGTAAAGCGGAAGTTCAAGTGGATTGAAACAAAGCCCAGGGCCTTAAATTACTTAAAAGTTGGTTCACATGGGGAAAATACCTAGAAAATATAAGAAATGTAATACAAGAAGAAAAATCTACCTTGAAGATCAACCAGGAATATGCAAGCCTTGTTGCTATGAAATTTGATTTTTCCTGGTACAATTGTTTGTAGAAGTCTCCTCCAAGTCTTCCAATGTTTTTCCTGATTTTGGCTAAATTGAAATTGCTTTAAGCTAATCTGAAAGTCAGGTTGTGATTCCGTCAAATCCATCTTCTATAAACATTTTTCTTTTTAGAATAATGCTTTGAATATGACACGTCAGAGTTGAGGTAACAGGTACTATATTTGCATGGTTCATATAAGAGATCTGTAAAAGTACACATCAGTATGAACTTTTCTTATGACGTTTTTCCGCTTCATTCAGGCAGAGCAAAAGATTCCTGTTGCCAAAAAGCGCTCTCTCTCTCTCCCTCTCTTTGTCTTTCTCTCTTGCTCCGTTCTCTCTGACATTACACGAACAATTTAACAGCACATAGCTTAACTATTTCAATAACCAATAGAGCGTTGAGTGTGCGTCTGCCCCACGAATACAACAAGCACACAGTATATAGTATAATGGAGTTTCCGTAAATGATTTGACTGCAATTTTTGGATGGCTGTCAAACTGCATAGCAGTCACTTTTGCAGATTTCTGTTACATATCTTATAATAATAATAATATGAAATCTAGAGACCATTCTTGTACCTAACAAAGCATTTAAAGTCTGAAACTATAGATCAACTTCGATTTCATTAGGTACTTCTGACTAAGGGAATGCTGACCGTTTCCTTATCGATGGTATAATGAGGTCCTTGTTGATGTTTGTCTTTCCGCCGGCTATTATTGTTCTCACACTCTGGTAAAAATGCATTACTTAAATATTTTCCACTTTGATTTACTTCAAGTATAGTTTGTAATAATTTGAAGAGCATTTAACTAAGCTTAATTTATATTTGTTCGAAATCTTAAGGAAAGCATTAAAATGCTCCTCTTGCCTTTTCTTTATTTAAAATTGTTTCTACTTACCAATTTGTTTACATTTTGTTGTGGTCAAAATTTTTTTGTTTTGGGCTTTTTTAGCTCTTTTGTCTTTGATGGACCGTTAAGTGTAAAGTAAATGTCCTTTTAACCGTTACAACTGAAAGCGCATGCGCGCTCTTTAACTTATGAAAATACTCTTAATATTTGCTGAAAATTTCCCCAAGGATATTTTTGTTTTGCAGAGGTTAAACACTAAGAATAAGTAAATTAAAAGTATGGTAACATTATTAAAGCAACATATTAAGAAACGTTCTTGATTCAACAACATTTCGTTAGAAAATCAAGTTCAATTTTGTTTGGAATGCAACCAAACTTTGCACGAAGTCTTCTGGTGCAAATACGCTGAACATTTGTCGGAATTGGTCATATCGGATGAGTATAACATATAGCTGGCATAGAACGATCAGTCGAAAAACTAGTTCTAGTGAGAGAAAAATATTTGTTTTTAATGCAAATGTCTCCGAACTCTGTATTTACTAGTTTTCTATGTTTTCCATGATTCTGCCAAGTTTGGTCGAATTTAAACATCCATAAAGTATAGCTGCCATGTAAAAGTAAGGTTAGAAAAATAGTCTTAGTATGAAAAACTATTTTGTTTTCAATGTAAACCACTTTAAAATTGGTATATATTTATTTTATAAGCTTTCACACAATTCTTCAAAGTTTTGTCGAAATCGGATGACTATAAGTTATAGCTGCCATAGGAACGATCGGTCGAGAAACTAGTTTTGGTGAGAAAAACTTTTTTGTTTGCAAAGAAAACGCCTCCAAACTTTGTATTTCTTAGTTTGCTATGCTTTTGCATGATTCCACTAAGTTTGGTCAAAATCGGACATCTATATAGTATAGCTGTCATAGAAAAGTAGAGTCTGAAAAGCAGTCTTAGTGAGAAAAACTTTTATGTTTTCAATGGAAACGCCACCAAACTTTATATTTTTTAGTTTACTATGCTTTCCTATGATTTTACCAACTTTGATAAAAATCGGACATCTATATAGTATGGCTGTCATACAAAAGTAGAGTCAAAAGAGTAGTCTTATTGGGAAAAACTTGTTTGTTTTCAGTGGAAATGTCCCTAAAATTAGTTAGAAAAACGGGCTGCAGGGGTATATAAACTGGCCGAAGCTAATTTTGCTGATGATTGTGCTTAATTTCGTTTTGATAGATAAAAAGGGGCGATCGCAAAGAACGCAACGGGTCATTGGGTGCCCATCACTGTGAAATGAATCGTGGAAACGTTAGATCACTTCCTATTCGGGAGCGGTAACCAACCTTGTAAAACATTTTCCCTCTAAGTACCAAAACTCAAACTGAAAGTCGCTTAACAACAATAAGATATTTCGCAGAATTTAGTTTATAATTTTGTTGTGCACATCCAATTATATTTGACCCAAGGAAAACCCTATTATTTTTGCGCTGTTTTTCGCTAAGCCCCAAATGTTTTCTTATGGACCATTCACAATTCTCATTCATTCACCCTCTCATTTCTAAAGTCCTTGGTCTTCTGCTCCCCCCCACATCATTACCACCACATCTCCCACTATTCATTTTCATTCACTTATAACAATTTTGCTATTGACGAGAACGAACCACTCTGATGTCTTCTAACAGGTTGCTGGCCATGGCAACATGTGGACGCCAACGTTGCTGCCGAAAAACCAACGCTTCGAATGGCCAACGACCCAATACGAGCCACAAAAAATAGCCCGAAGGGAAATTTCCTTGGTTCGTTTTTAGTACACGTTTTGCATTTTGCCGCCTGTAAACAGAGAGCAAGTCCCGGAGTTAACCAAAATGTGTGGGATTCGTGGGGCAAATTCAATTTTCAAATTTTTAGTACAAATCGTGCATTCAAACGGTACGGATGTGTTGCTGCTGGAAGCGCCACGTCGTCGTTATCCTTTCGTAGTATCGTGCGTCCGTTTGTTCGTTCGTTCGTGCGTGCGTGTGCCACAGCGTCTCGCCTCAAAAGTAGGCAAGACTTTTGCCTCAGCCGAGTGAGTTGCTGCTCATTAAATAAGAAGAAAAAAAAAGAAGGAAAATAAAGAAAATAGAGTCGTCAAAAGTGTGTTACCAAAGTGAACCCCCCCCCCCCCCCCCCAAAGTGCAAAATTACAAAGCGAAAGAGCAAATGACAACAATTAAATAAAGGCAACTGGTTGCCTCAAATTAAAATCCCAACAGCAAGCTGCTTAATTAAAGCATTAAAAGGCAGTTAAACAAAGAAGTTAAATTAAAGTAAGATACTTATTTATAAGCTTTTCTGTTGGTTGCCTAATCTGAGAGCGAGTGCGTGAAAAGTTTGGATTGAATAGAAACGGAAGAGATTGTTGGGGCAGGTTGGGGGAAAAGCTGCTTAAGTTCTTGGCTTTTCTAAGAACTCAAATTCAAACACAATTCTCTTTATTAAATATACCAAATCTTATGATGTTTGAGTTTGGTTTATATGTAAGTTCTCTGCCGGTCTTTTTTGAATTTTGGTGAAATTTTTAAAATATACAATACAAGGATAAGTGTAGCAATAGCTATCCATATCTGTGGTATATGCTTGTATTGTTGTTGTAAGCAAACATTAAGTCAATAAATTCACTTTTGCAACACGCGAACCAAAAAAGTATTCCCTGAAATTCTCTAAATCAGCGATGTGCAACGACGCCCAACCGGTTATTGCCTAAAATGCCATGGACAGAGGTCTCAGCGTCTTAGCTTAACGACTGAAAAATACCAGTTGGCTTAAAGACATGTGTCTACAAATTCTGTCAATTTTGTACCTGTCTTTTTGGGGAGCAGACAGCGCAGAAAAATTAGGTTGACTTCATTCGGAGAGCTATGTTAATTTATATTAACAACAGGATCAGGTTCGGTTTACAGTTTTAGATAAAAATTTGGCAAGTAAACATCCATTTTATTTTGTTTTTTAGAAAGTAAGTTGCCTTCTACATAAAATAAGTACCAAATGTGATATCTAAGTTTTCAAAACTAATATTCCAAATGTCGAATCCGATGAGATTCATCAGAATGTGGCAAAAAATGTCATAAATCTTCATGAAATGAGCCCAATTCAGCTTGACCCATCCACCGCACAGAAAAGTATAATACAAATATAGTATAAAATATGATGCAACGATGCGTTCGATCCACTTCAAGTCCTACAAAAATAGTTCTTTCTTTATAAAATGAAAGTTATTGCACTTACAAGCGATGTCTCTGATTCTAAGGAATTTGGGCATTCTGGCGGAGCTATAGTACTTAAGATTGACTTACGATCCTATTAAGTTGGATAACCCGATATGTGAAATCCAAATTGCAGCAAACTCTATACAATTTTGCTCAAAAACAGCACATTTCAACTGAAATTACGTTTAAACGCTCTCAAAGTTTGCATTTGAAGTAAGAACCTAGTACCGCAAGTGAAAAAATCCGGCCTTGACCAGTTTTGACCAGTTCTGACCAGTTTTTGGTAACGATTGTGCTTAGCTAAAATCCAGTGTGGTCGATTTTTATACCCTTTAGTCGTAGAGTAAAAAGGGCAGGCAGAAAGAAGCTTTTTCGACTGATTTACCTTTGGTAAATAGTATAAAAAGAACTACGGAAACGGTTCATTCTATAATTATGTAAGAACGATTCCATCTGGGCTGTTGTTACTATCACTAAGAACCTTTTTTTGAATGCCAAAATGACGGCTAAATACAATTCAAATTCCTAAATCAAGACAACAAAAATATTGTTACCTAAATCAAGTAATCAAGTAGGCCTGGTGCCTTCGGGCAAATCAAGCAGACTTTAGGTCGAACAGAAACATTATTGTTCATTCTGTTCTCTGCATTCGCAGAGTAAAGACCTTAAATTCCCTCTTATAAATAAACATACTTTCTTTCTTATTTTCTATTATTTTACTTATTGAGTCATTTCATTTCGGTATGAATATATGATTGCACATATATCAACTTTGCATGTTTGAAACGCTTTACTGAGCCGACAGTCAAATAATATTTATAAGAATTCCAAAATAGAATTTCGAAGCGTTGGTAATTGATTTTTGATTCTAAATGCAAATATTAAGAACAAACAAAGAATCCTTTAATCGGATAAAATTATTCCTCACTCGGGCAGACCTATGGCCCTACAGAAAACGGTAAAGTTAAGACCTTAAATTCCTTCTTATAAATAAACATACTTTCCTATTATTTTTATTATAATATCAAGAGAAATTTACAATATTATTAGACGACGGAAGCAGTAACGGTTGGGTCTTGACCTATAAACAAATATAAAGAATAAACACGGAATGGTAGTAACAAGTTGGCCTGGGAGTTGGCAACTCATGCAGACCTTAGGTCGAACAGAACACATATTGTTCATTCTGTTCTCTGCATTCGCAAAGTAAAGACCTTAAATTCCTTCTTATAAATAAACGTTTTACTTTCATATTTTGTATTATTTTCCTTTTAATTCTTTAAAGACAATAGAAGTTGTCTTTGCAACGACAATAAAATTTTCGTTTGGCTTGCTTATAAAAAGGGAAATGTTTTATTGAAATATCATTCGAAGTTAAAAGAAAAGGTTTTGCCCAGACCATCTTGAAGGGCAGTTTTATTTGGAACTGTGCAAGTACGAGATATAGAAGTTGATATTGTTGAACGTTCCAGTGAAGTCTGTTCTGTTCTTTGAATTCGTGGATATTTAATTAATTTATCTTCGTTCTTAAGGTTAAAAGAGGTATTCTTTCTTGTGAACAAATCATTTTTAGTTTGCACCAATAAGGACGAAAAAACCATCTTGGTGCACAGGAATTATTCATTAAAAATGGAATATTTCTAGAATCGAAACTTTTTGAAGCAAAAATTCTTAATTCAAATACATAATTTTCTTATTTTTCTCAGATTAATTAAATTAGTAATTCTTTTATCAAGTCAGTTGTACAATCAGTCCATCGGCTTCTCTTTAAAAAGAGCTAGAAGTATATATTTATATTTTTTTTTTTGATATCTACACCCTTAATGAAAAATCATTAAATGAATTTTGTATATAAATAGAAACGTGTTGCTGATGAGCTCTTCGAAAGTGTTACTATTTATATTGAAGTATTATGCGAAAAGTAGTATAAATCCGAATAGTCAATGTTGGATAGCATTGTAAATCAACGAATACCAGTCTTGTGAGGCAGCGGGTAGTTAATGTCTACTGTCCAACAAATCGTGGGTTCCATCCCCGGTCAACGTCACTAGCTATTGGCGCCATCTGTATGGTAACTAGCCATGAAAAAGGTTCTCATACTTTGCCTGTTGGATTCGGCGTTACTGCAATATTATAGAAATTATTGTTTCTTGATAAACTGAAAACTAGAAGTAAGGAGAAGTCTACCAAGGCTCCATTAAATAAACAGCGAGTTAAAAGAAACAGATACCAAAGTTTATTCGGAGTTTTGGAAGGATGATTTCATTAAAAACGGAACTAAAGTCCACTTTCGCGTAAGATTAGACACTTGTGTAAACAGAATCTGTTAATATTTTATATTTCTTTCAAAAATAAAGTCGGTTTTTATAGCCTACTTTTTGGGGCTCATTCTGCTCCATATTTGTATATTTAATTCAATTCAATTTTAGTGGATCTGAAATGTATTTTCAATCTATATGTGTGTGGTTGTGTGTGTTTGTATGCTGTGTCAACGTGTTAAATGCAAATGAGTTTTGTGTCTGTGGCTTCAACTGCTACTTCACTCTCGTTTGCCTTTGGCGACTGTTAAGCTTTATCAATGGGCAACAACAATTACACATTGTTACGTCTTCCGAAAGTGTCTTGCTGTGTGTGTGTGTGCATACCGGAAATGCAAAACTTCAACAGCAGGCACATCTACATACCCCTACCCCTGCTGGCATCGGCTCCCGCGCCCCCCCTATTCTCATGTGTTTGCGCGTCTGTTTTCCATTGCAATATCCATTTCCGTTTGCTCTGCTTCCACACGGCGACTTCAACAACAGCTGAGCATAATAAATTTTTAATTTCATTTGCTTTTATATATTGTTGCCTCAATTACATTACAGTTCTCTCTCCGATTCGCTTTTCATGGGTTTCTTCGCATAATTCAGAACTGTTTTTGTTGCTGTGTGCATAACTTAAATGTCATTGTTGTTGTTGTTGTTGTTGCTGTTGTTTCTGCCAGTCATTTTTAAGTGCTCAGCCGCCATTTTGTGTGTTTTTGTGTAAATATTTAATTGATTTTTAATATGCGCCATGCATATTTGAAAAGTGTTTTGATTTCTGGAAGCGTGCGGCAAGTGAAAAACCATTAAAATTGTTCTGTAAAATTGTGTGCCTGACGCAAAAATTGTATAGAAATATTAAGGACAGAATTAATGCAAGTTGTCGAGTTTTACAGTTTTTCTTAATGATTTTTGAAGAGTTTTTCGAGAAAGTTTAGTAAAAATAACGTAAATGTGAAATTAGAAATGACTGGGAATCTGCAGAATAAATACCATTTTCAACCAATTTTAACATCCTCGTCTACAAACCTCATTGAATGATTCATAAAAACTACAACATTTTGAATTAATTATATAAAAAATGTATTGTTTTTGGTTATTTGAAGAATTTTTGAAAGACATGGGCGGAACTTACCATTGGTAAATCTTGGTTCAAGTCCGCGAAGTCCGTAGCTCTAATTAAATTTGCAGCCCGGCTTTAAAATATTATCCCTAATCTAGAACCAGCCTCAGCTCTGCGTTTTTCGAACTTGGAACAGTTTTTAACCAACATTTTGGTTCAATTGGTAAATCCCAGCTTGGCCTAGCTATTCAAATTAATTACCATATATTATTGTCCTTTTTTATAACCTTGCCCAATTTTGCCCAGAAGTTTGCAACGCATAGAAATATTAATTTCCGACTTCATAAATCATATATATTCTAGATCAGGGTGACTAGCTGAGTCGATAGAGCTTTGTTCGTCCGTCTGTCTGTTTCTACGCGAACTAGTCTCTCAGTTTTAAAGCTATCGAGCTGAAATTTTGCACAGTGTCTTCTTTTTGCACGCTACTAATATGTTGGAACCAACCGGATCGGATGACTATATCTCATAGCTCCCATAGAAACAATAGGTCGAAAAACTAGTTTTAGTATGAAAAACTTTTTTATTTTCAATGAAAACATCTTCAAACTTTGTATTCATAGGTTTTTGATGGTTTTTTACAGTTCTGACAAGTTTGATGAAAATCGGACAACTATATGGTATAGCTGGCATACAAAAGATAGGTCTGAAAAACGGTCTTACTCAGAAAAACTTTTTTGTTTTTAATGGTAGCATGCTGAAATTTGGCATTTGTTTGTTTCACATGCTTTCGTATAATTTAACAAAATTCTGTCCAAATCGGATGACTATATCATATGGGTCTTATAGGAACAATCAGTCGGAAAACAAGTTTTGGTGAGAAAACTTTTTTCTTTTCAATGGAAACGTCTTCAAACTTTGTATTCATAGGTTTTCTATGCCTTTTTATTATTCTACCAAGTTTTATTAGAATCGCAGAACTATATGGTATAGCTGCCATACAAAATATAGGTCTGAAAAACAGTCTTAGTTAGAAAAACTTTTTTGTTTTTAATGGTACCATCCCGAAATTTAGTATTTATTGGTTTCATATGCTTTCACTTAATTCTACAAATTTTTGGCCAAATCGGTTGACTATATCATATAGCTCCCATACGAACGATCGGTCGGAAAATGGGGAAAAAGAGTATTTTTTGAAAATATTTAAGCGAGCACTTGCAAGGGTATAAAAACTTTGGCACAGACAAAGTTAGCTTAGCTTTCTCGTTGCAAATTTATTGAAATTCTTTTGATTAATAAAAAAAAACAATGGGGCTTTAAAATCACATGAAATATTTCTAGCAGCTACAAAAAAAAAATGTCCACAAATTTTTAACCACAATTAAATTGGTCATCATCATTGAGGGTTGTGTGTTTTGACCACTAAAATTGGTCATCCAAAAAATGGTACACAAATCACGTGCCAGCGCGGTTGGCGCACATAGACGCGTTTTTTTTTTTATTAAGCTCCTTGTTGTTGAGAACGACGGGACGATGCGACGTGTCGCTGCAAAACCAAAATTCTAAAAGGAACGTAAATTTTAATTGAAAAACGTGCAAAAATTTTGACAGAAAAAATTAATTCAAATGATTTCCTTTAACTTGTCAGATTGTAGATGTGATTTATGGCTTTTAATTAAATCTGGCACAGCACAATTTTTGTCAGCATTCGAAACTTGCATAAGAAAAATGATAATTATGGAAATCTCTAGCAGAGAGAAAGTTGGGAAATTTGAGCTTGATGATGTTTGTCAGATAACAAAAAGCACAAAAATAGATTTTAATGCGCTCTTAAAGCTTTAACATATCCACTCCGGTTGAATGACAAAAAAGGAAGAAAAAATCTGTCCACCAATTACGAGCATTGTGTGCCCAATTCTCTTTTATTCCCTCACAAAGAGGAACCGCAAAAGTTTCATCTTACATTCAAGCGGCAGCCCATAATTATGCAATTACGTAACCATTTAAATAGAACATCACACGAATTCAAAGACGGGGCCAACACACGCCCAGCCAGACAGCTGGATGATGAGGCAGGGTGAAGCGTGTACTCTCTTACTCTTACTCTGCCTCTGCCTCTGCCTTTGACATGCGGTTGCACAAGAGCAGCAGCAGACAGACTCCCCAACACCCAAGACTCCTCTCGATTTGGTTGTTAAGCTTTTTATGCGATGCGTACGTAACTAATTTGTATTAGTGTGAGTAACAACAACCAAACAAGCAAGCAAGGGAGCAAACTGGAAATAGACAAGTAGGCAAAACGAACCAAAGAAATCCGCACTTCAATTATAATTACTAGATAACCAATGTTGATACCATTGCAAAATGTGTTCCAACAAAGGGAAAAACGTAAATTAAACCAGAGATGCCTACTGTTTGGGAATACTGATTGGTTCCGATTCATTTCAGACATTAAAAGCTTGTTTTTTGCCTGTCGAATACTGGTTTTTGTTTTGGCCAAGGACTTAAATTCGCCAGCTATCAAGTTCTTCTAGTAGTCCCAGCAAACTTTGTTGATTGAATTACTTATGACCATTCTTCTCGGAATTGATTATTTAATTGAAAACTTATGTTAAAATATGATGCAAACTGAAAAATAAAGAATATCACAATAATTCTGTTCACAAAATGGTTTGCCAACTCGCGAACATGCCACATATAGCATGACATTTCCACATTTATGCCGCATACTTGCAGGGAATGCCTTTGCGACTTGCTAATGGTCATCGCAAATGCAACTTTTACTTGTAACTCAATTCAGATTCCATTTCAATTTCGGGGTATGATGATTTCCAGATCCAACTTGAAGAAAATGAGGCGATAAATAATGCCAGATAAATCTTAAGCTTAGGAGTTCCACTATGATTTCTTTATCAATGCGTTTGATTGATATTTGTATGAGCGCAATTCCTCCAGAATTCAACTAATTCAACTTTTCGCTGCTAAAATTGTAGTAAAATCGTAGTTTCGATTATTTCGACCTATGTTCGGAAATTCATTAGTGATAAGTTTTTCTCTCGGTCAAAGAAATTACCCACGAAAAGTATCTGCCGAGCCTTGAGCATTTCCGATTCACAGCAGCTCTTTGAAGGAATCTTTTGCGTTCTCCATGGGATGGCTTTGATGTTTTGCCACAAAAAGGATGACTTGAGATTCAGCCATTGCCGTTGATAAAGCACCAAAAAAGGCCACCAAAGCGACTTTTTCCCTTATTTGCAGGTATAAAGAAAGCTTCAGTGCTGAAAGTGCTGCTCTTCAGCTTTACAACAGCAATTCCGGTAGATGCAGGGCCAGCCATTTATAGTTTAATACGTGGCGCAGTAGGCGGTCAGTCATATACCTTATTTTGTTCTTTAGCTTAACAATTTTATAGTCACAATAGTCGCTGTCTCATTCGATTGCTGTCTTTATTTTAGTTATTTCATATCAGAAGAAATCAGAAAAATCGTAGGCGATTCTTTCTTTTTGGTGAAACATGCGAAAGAGCGCACGCGGCATCATCTGTTGACAATTTTGCGAATTTTTTTTCTAAACATTACGCTGGCAATTACGAACAATCCCCCTGAAGGAATTGGTGACTTTGGTCAAGTGGTTACAAGATGGAACCACATCAACAAACCAAGTTAAAATTTATAAACAATATATAAAGGTTTATAAAACTCTCAAATTATATTGAATCTTTATATAATTTCGTCATCTGAGGGGCAAGGAATAAAAAAAGGTCCTTCGAGCCGGACTGTACTGTACAGATCTGATGCGTGTCCCCTTTAAACATCATCAAACTGCTGGTCACTCATTCAAGCTAGTTCTACATTTAAAACGTTTGAATTTTCCTTTGCCAGTTTTTTAAAAATATTTTCCCATTAATTCCCTGATTTTCCAGTTGAACTCAACAAGAAACCGCTTTTCAGAACGAAAAGCTGCACCTATCATTCATTCATTCATTACCCATCACTTTATTAACTCAATAATATCAACCCATTCGTCGTTGGCATCGTCACCCTCCTCTCCCTCTCTCTCCATCTCTCTCTTCTCCGCCAATGCCCTTGGAGTATCTGTTTAGTAGTGCGCTTAACTTAACTTCCGTTTCCGCTTTGAACAGCTTCCGTTGAGCGTTATTATCTAACTAACTAGTGGCACTCGTGCGCATAACGTTCTTTATGTGATGCGGCGCCTCTTCTCGGCCGTCTCCTGGTTAACTATCTATATCTGCATCTTCAACATCAGTAGCAGTAGCAGCAGCAACAGCAGCAGCGGGAGCGGGAGCAGGAGCAGTAGGAGAGCTGTTGGAGCCATCGCGATGGCTCGTTAGGATGGCGCCTTTCAGTGTTTGAAAAATTTAATTACAAACTCTCTGAGGCATTATTAGAGAGATAACCGGATAATAACGACGATGGCAAGGACGTCGGCGGCAGCTGTGTTCCACTTTTCTTTTTTTTTTTTTTTCCGTTCCTTCCACTCTTTCCCTTGTCCTTTTATAGGCGCCATTTTGTGTCCTATGCAAATTTGTTTACGTTTTTTTTTTGTTGTATTTTGTCTGTCTCTGGCTGGTCTGCCTTTCAATTAGTTTGCCAGTGAGTAGACTTTATGGCACGTGCCAAAAACTGGGCTACAGAGGGAAAAACTTTAATTAAATGCAATTAATCGAAAGATGCTCAACATTTTGTTGTGCGGCGGCTAATTCAATGATGTTGCCAGCCAATTAGCGCACAGCTTTGCAACATCTTTTTGCCATGTACTTATTTAATGCTTTCAATGTTGGAACATATGCAGTCCTTGTTGGTTGGTCCTTGTTGTAATTTAATAAATTTAATGAACATATGCCAAAACAGACTTGTCTTGTGCCGTGCACATGTTTCACATGTTTTCGGGGCCTAAAACCTTTCAACCTTTTAAAGCAGCTTCTCAAAATCTAGGCAAAAAATACTTGGGGTAGAAAGATTACATGACTTATGATTGATGCCTTTTGTTATTTTGCTTTCTTTCTTTTTCTGTTGTGCCGCCTCTCTTCTCCTGCTTTATTAGATATAATATTTTAGTGTGGCCTTTTGTCTGTTTGTTTTCGTCCTCCCGTTATTTGATGCGCTTCAGCAGACATGTGTTTACTGCTGTTCCTTCGGCCCTCTTTCCCCCTCTTTTACTTGTGTTTGTGAGTGAGTGAGTGAGTGTATGAAGTGTGGAGGTACAGGAAATATACATTTTATATATATATATATATATATGTGAATGTTTCTGTGCACAACAAAAGGCGGCACTCAAATGACTGTAAATGTCTCTCTCTCTCTCTCTGTGTGTGTGTGTGTGGATCTAAATTATGGTCCATATGCTGCTGCCGCCTTCCATCTTCCCCACACAACCCTCGCGCACCATAAATGTTCTCAACATTTTTCTTAACATTAAAGCATAAATATTTTCATGGAAATTGCCTAATTTTATGGTCACATGGTAAAAATTGTTTATTTTTATTTATGTGGCCCTGGGTTTAATTGGCCACAAAACGGGGGCAACGAATGAAGCCATAAAGATTATGCATGTGTAAAATATGTCAAGCAAATTTTATTATTATTTTTTCTTACTCACATCAAAGTAGAGTAAAGTAAAAGCCTGTTGAAATTATATAAATCATTTTATGAATGTGCCTAAAAATTATATTTTACAAATTGGTGGACGCTTTAAGAACAATTTAAGCATAATTTGATATAAAACGTAATCGTGTATCGTTATTTTGGTTACAAATAGACCTGATATTATCAAGGAATATTTATCTGAGGCGATAAATAAATTCAAGACAAGACAACCAAAAAATTGTTACCTAAATCAAGTAATCAAGTAGGCCTGGTGCCTTCGGGCAAATCAAGCAGACTTTAGGTCGAACAGAAACATTATTGTTCATTCTGTTCTCTGCATTCGCAGAGTAAAGACCTTAAATTCCCTCTTATAAATATACATACTTTCTTATTTTCTATTATTTTACTTATTGAGTCATTTCATTTCGGTATGAATATATGATTGCACATATATCAACTTTGCATGTTTGAAACGCTTTACTGAGCCGACAGTCAAATAATATTTATAAGAATTACAAAATAGAATTCCGAAGCGTTGGTAATTGATTTTTGATTCTAAATGCAAATATTAAGAACAAACAAAGAATCCTTTAATCGGATAAAATTATTCCTCACTCGGGCAACTCGGGCAGACCTATGGCCGTACAGAAAACGGTAAAGTTAAGACCTTAAATTCCTTCTTATAAATAAACATACTTTCCTATTATTTTGATTATAATATCAGAGAAATTTACAATATTATTAGACGACGGAAGCAGTAACGGTTGGGTCTTGACCTATAAGCAAATATAAAGAATAAACACGGAATAGTAGTAACAAGTTGGCCTGGGAGTTGGCAACTCATGCAGACCTTAGGTCGAACAGAACACTTATTGTTCATTCTGTTCTCTGCATTCGCAAAGTAAAGACCTTAAATTCCTTATAAATAAACGTTTTACTTTCTTATTTTTTATTATTTTCCTTTTAATTCTTTAAAGACAATAGAAGTTGTCTTTGCAACGGCAATAAAATTTTCGTTTGGCTTGCTTATAACAAGGGAAATGTGTTATTGAAATATCATTCGAAGTTAAAAGAAAAGGTTTTGCCCAGACCATCTTGAAGGGCAGTTTTATTTGGAACTGTGCAAGTACGAGATATAGAAGTTGATATTGTTGTACGTTCTAGGCTTTTCTCTATAGGTTCACTCGTTACATTTCTTTTTATCTTCAATTTTTTTTTTCCATAACTTTCAACTGTCTTTTTTGAGCAGCCTTCTCGTAGCGACTTAATAATCAGTGAAGTCTGTTCTGTTCTTTGAATTCGTGGATATTTAATTAATTTAACTTCGTTCTTAAGGTTTAAAGATATTCTTTCTTGTGAACAAATCATTTTTAGTTTGCACCAATAAGCACTAAAAAACCATCTTGGTGCACAGGAATTATACATTAAAAATGGAATATTTCTAGAATCGAAACTTTTTGAAGCAAAAATTCTTAATTCAAATACATAATTTTCTTATTTTTCTCAGATTAATTAAATTAGTAATACTTTTATCAAGTCAGTTGTACAATCAGTCCATCGGCTTATCTCTTTAAAAAGAGCTGAAAATATACATTTTTTGTTATCTACACCCTTAATGAAAAATCATTGAATGAGTTCTGTATATAAATAGAAACATGTTGCTGATGAGCTCTTCGAAAGTGTTACTATTTATATTGAAGTATTATGCGAAAAGTAGTATAAATCCGAATAGTCAATGTTGGGTAGCATTGTAAACCAACGAATACCAGTCTTGTGAGGCAGCGGGTAGTTAATGTCTGCTGTCCAACAAATCGTGGGTTCCATCTCCGGTCAACGTCACCAGCTATTGTCGCCATCTGTATGGTAACTAGCCATGAAAAAGGTTCACAAACTTTGCCTGTCGGATTCGGCGTTACTGCAATATTATAGAAATTGTTTCTTGATGAACTGAAAACTAGAAGTAAGGAGAAGTCTACCAAGGCTCCATTAGATGAACAGCGAGTTCAAAGAAACAGATACCAAAGTTTATTCGGAGTTTTGGAAGGATATTATTAAAAACGGAACGAAAGTCCACTTTCGCGATAGTTTAGAGACCTCTATATACACAAAATTTGTACTTAAATATAAAACTTTCGGTTTTTAAAGCATACTTTTTGGGGTTCTTGAACGTTCTTAAAACCAGAATTTCAACTGCGATCTTAAAAGAAAATTTGCTTGAACTGAGAGAATATGGTCAAAAGGGGGGGACTGCTTACATTTATTCTAAATTCTGTCATAAAATGGATGGCAAATGAAAAACCCTTCACAAGTTCACACAATAAAGCTTCAAAAATGGTGGGTGACAAAATACGATCATCGCATCGTCATGTCAAGCATATCGTCTACACAAAAAGCAGAGCTTACATTTATCCAAAATTTCAGTGCAGTGCAAAACAAAGGCTTTTGTGTCGTTTGGTTGGTGTGTGTGTGTGTGTGTGGTCCAGGTGAAAAAGACCTCTGGAAAGAGAGCGACGGACTTGAATTTTTGCCGCACGGTCAACGATTGCCATTTTGCAATTGTGTTGGGTTCACTGTAAAGCGGAAGTGGTCTTGGGGGTGTGGTCATCACTCGAACCACAAAGGCAGTGTGCAATGAAGCAGGCTACACACACACACACACGCACACACGCACACATTATTTTTGTGCGAGCGGGCGACCCCAGTTGATGCATTCATGTAGCATACTTTTCAGCGCGCGTTTATTGACAGACCTAGGCTGTGCGCTGTGGCTCCCGGCTGCTTCTGGTTGTTGTTGTTGCTGCTGCCTTTAAAACTGCAGCGTTTACAATTTTTCAACCAGCTTCTCTGCTTTTTTTCTGGTTGTTTTTCTGTTATTTATTTTGCTCAGATGTTGCACAATTTGCTGTCGTTTTTTTTTTTCCTTCTCTCTCTCGTTTTTTTTTTTTTGCGGTTAAATTTCTGTTTTCAGAACGCGTCGTCATCTGTCGTTGGCATATATTCAATATATTTTGTTTTTGCCTTGTGGTGCAAGTGAAACGGGCTAATTTGTTTACTGCAGAGAGCGAGAGAGGAGTGGGAAAGTGGGAAAGTGGTCTGGAGGGAGGGAGGGAGTAGGGTTCAACCCGAGGCGGCTCTCTCTTTTTATTTTTTGATTGTTTAATAACACGCCAGCTGTGGCAGCAGCTGGCTGGCTGGCCTGTTTCTAAAATTAATTTTTAAATGCTGCCTTAATTAACATTTTTAATTAAATTTGTCTCAAAAGTCGACTTTACTTTTTCTCCCAGCATACAAATTTAATTTTGCGGGGGGAGTTTTTCCAGCTAATTCGTAAATAATTAGGGATAGAATTCTTTTGTGTGTTTTTCTTTTTGGGGGGCTTACAAATTTTACATATTCTGTATGCCAAATTGTGTGATTCACATATATTAATCAAAACCACACATAAACGCTTACAATTTTTATAGAAAAAAGTATAACAAATAACACACACACACACACACGCATTGTGGGGGCAATTAGGTAACAAAGCCAGGCCTACGAACAAACGCAAAGTGAACTTTTGTGTTGGCATACTTTCATTCAGTGGGCCAAGCAAAAACAATATAAAAATGATATTTAAAAAAAATTAAATAAAGCTTTTAATTGTTGCCAATGGATTAAGGTTTATGTGCGTATACTTAATCTGTGCGTTGGGCTGCATTCAAGTTTTTATTTTATTAAAAATTCGTTTTTATTTTCCCAACTGCCGCTAAATAGTAATTAAAACTATAAATTTCCAAGTGAAATGGTTATAATAATCATGCGCATGCATATTTGTGTAATTTTTTAAAGCGGTTGCTTGCGTTTTTTTTTTTATTATTTATCTTTGTTTTTGTTTTAAGCAATTAATTGAAATATGATTGGCAATTAAATGCATACTTGATGGGCGGTGTGGCATATTTTCATTTTAATAATATAATAATTAATGCATAATTGAGGAGGCATAGACCATGTTTCAAGAGCGCTTAAAGAGCGAAACATAACTAGCCAAAACCAAGAGCTACACACTCTCACATCGTAAAACACTTTCCTTTTCACAGCACTTTCTCTTAATTGTTACTATCATTCTCGTCTTTGCTTATTAAAATGTTTCGCCTACTTTTTGGTCTTGGTCATAAACTCAAATCTGGCAAAAACAAAAACAAAATCTGATCTCTTGGCTAGGCATAAAAATGTCCTTGACATAAAGCGTGTTGTGTTGTGTTGTATATCCCAACTCCCACCATCTTTGCTGCCTGCTGAGACTTTATTAAGACATTTTTACGTTGAAATTTATATATATAAAAGTAGAAAAACAAAAACAACGAACGACAAGCAGACGACTGGCGGCCATAAAGCCAAACGCAGCTGAGTTTCATGTAGATATTGTGAGATTTATGACGAGAACTCTACGAGTCACGGTCGCCATGTTTGCCATAAAAGCAGAGAGAGATGGAGAGATGGAGAGAGAGACAGGAGGGGGGGAAAGGAGAGGGAAAAGCCAGAGCAGCGAGGTGATTGCCGCAAGTGCGGTTTAAGGGCCAAGCCAGAACAGCAAATGCAAACAAAATTAGCTAGTACTATAAAGCTTCTATTTGCAAGGCGGCGGCAGCGGGCGGCGGCTGCAGTCTAGTTATAATTAGACTTAAGTTGTTTATTTTAAATAAAATAAGTAAATTCTTAAATATTTCAATGCACAAGCGGAATTTTAAATTGAATTAAATTGTACATTAAATTAAACCTGCAAAATATGATAAGATGATGAATTGAAATCGCCAAGTTTAATCAAAATTCAATCCGCCAAATGTTTGCAATTTAAACTGAAAGTCAGCTGGATGCATTTTCATGATTGAGTTAAGATTGAGTTAAGCTATGATTGTGAGTGAATACACAAAACGAATTGATTGAACATTGGCCGGGTTTAGCAGAAGGATTGATCGCTAAGCAGGTATCAAAATAAAAGACACATCGAGTAGTTTCTGCTAAACGAAGTGCTATATTTTTGGACGGCCTTTTTATACCCTTGCAAAGGGTATTATAATTTTGCCCATTAGTTTGCAACGCATAGAAATATTCATTTCCGACCCCATAAACCATATATATTCTTGCTCAGGGTGACGAGCTGAGTCAATTGAGCTTTGTCCGCCCGTCTGTCTGTCTCTTTTTCTACGCGAACTAGTCTCTCAGATTTAAAGCTATCGAAATCTGAAATTTTGCACAGAGTCTTCTTTTTGCTCTACGCTACTAATATGTCGGAACCAGCTGGATCGGATGACTATATCTCATAGCTCCCATAGGAACAATCGGTCGGAAAACTAGTTTTAGTATGAAAAACTTTGTTCTTTTCAATGGGAACGTCTCCAAACTTTGTAGTCGTAGGTTTTCTATGCTTTTGTAGAATTCTGCCAAGTGTGATGAAAATCGGACAACTATATGGTATAGCTGCCATACAAAAGATGGGTCTGAAAAACAGTCTTAGTTAAAAAAACTTTTTTGTATTTAATGGTAGCATCCTGCAATTTTGTATTCGTAGGTATTCTATGCTTTTGTAGAATTCTGCCAAGTTTGATGAAAATCGGACAACTATATGGTATAACTGCCATACAAAAGATGGGTCTGAAAAACAGTCAGTAGTTGGAAAAACTTTTTTGTTTTTTATAGTAGCATCCTGCAATTTAGTGTTTGTTTGTTTCACATGCTTTCACATAATTTTACAAATTTTTGGCCAAATCGGATGACTATATCATATAGCTCCCATACGAACGATCGGTCGAAAAATGGTAAAAAGAGTATTTTTTGAAATTATTTAAGCGTGCAATTGCAAGGGTATAAAAACTTCGGCACAGACAAAGTTAGCTAAGCTTTCTCGTTTTCATTACATTTGGATGAAAATTTAAGATCAATTTAACATTAAATGGACGTTTTAATATCCAAAAATGGATATCAAAGAAATATTCATATCAAATTGATACCGAAATCATCCAGTGGATATTTTTTGACAGTAAAAACGCTTGGAGAAAGAACAGAGAAAGTCAGAGAACGCCCTGTGCGACAGCTTGATTTAGTTGGGTTCCAAACACTAAAAATAAAGGAATTTTCCGCAGTGCTGGATTACAGGCCTTTAACGTCAAAGATTCTCCTGGACTTCTAAGTCAAACGTACCCATATAATTACTCGGCCTTATTAAGGACCTTTAGGTCTATGTGTAACCCCGTCTGGGGTCAGCCGGAACTACCTAGCTTAATCTGTTAATTCGGAGTGGAATTCGAACATTAGAAAGATTAGAAAGATTCATTGCTTATAGTTATTTTAATGATGCTATCTCCTTGTAATCGTAAATGTTAAGCATACTCCAAATACTGTTTTCTATTTTGGTTATTTTGAAATGTTTTTTTGTTAAGTTGTCTCTAAACGCACTGGCATCAATAATTGAATACAATAAATGTGCTACAGTGCGTATGAGTTATGTTTGTTGTGCATCGTTTGTCGCTTGTTAATATGGCTCATAAATAACACATTTATGACACAGGCACGCACACAGGCGCACATTACAATGAACTCGAACGTACACGCACACCCATGCACACACACACACACAAACGCATGCTTACATACCCTACCCAATTCTATTTGTTTGCCCGACTCTCTATTAGCAGCTTTGATATGCAAATTTCCTCCTTCTCTCTCTCTCTTCTCTCGACCCGACCAACTGTATTTGCGTTTGTCTACATAATAAAGTTGCGCCAGATTTTTTGCATTTATTTATGAGACGCACTCTCGCAGACACACACACACACACAGCACAGCACAGCACATAAATGCAGATCCTACTAATAGTTTAATATGCTTATAATTGTCGGAAAATTGTGTTTGCCATTGTTGGTTGCTGTGTGCACGCGCTCTGCCCAGGATTTAAAATATTTTATTAATTTCCTATAAATTTTTGACAATTTAAATTTTTGGCTGACTGCAAATGACAGGCTTTGTTTAGTTTCTCTCTCGACCTCGCTTGGTGTTTTTGATTTATGTTTAATGCAATTTTTTGGGAAAATTAAATGAATTTAATTCTACAGTAGTCGATAGTGGCAGGATTACATTTTATACAAGGCTTTAAGAGATTTTTTTTTAGGTTAACAACAGTTGCATGCTTTGTTTGAATAATGGTGTTCTATTTAAGGGAAGTGAAATGAATAATGAATCTGAGAGTAGACCTTAAAAACTGCATACAATTCCATCGCCCTTCGATACATTTGACTCCTAAAACTAATTGGGAATTGCAAGTGGCGAAAAGCTAGCAAATTGTTAGATAAATTACAGTCCGCAATATACAATTTTTATAAACGAGATATGAAATCGCAGCTGCTGGCAAAAAACGACTGTAGGAGTTCTTGATCGTTCGAAACTGAATTTAAAAACAGATTTTTTACCTGAAAGTTGCAAGTATATTTTGTTTTTGTAATCTTAAAATGAAAGCAGCTGTGTTCTTGCATCATCGACATTTGTTAAAATTAAAAAGAATCGTATATAAATTTGAATACAAATGAGCTTGCACTGATTTAATGATAGACTTTCAATACCAGCTCCAAAAAGTGAGATATAATGTTAAATTTCTGACCTATACCCAGAAAAAAGCAGAGCGAATAACTTAAGAACGAATGCTCTTAAAAAAAAAGTATATTCGTTCTTGAATTTTCGAGAATTTCGCTCTTGAAATCAAGCTAAATTCGTTCTCAATATAGTGTTTTTAGGCAAGGGTAGTGACAATGCAGTATAATCTTGTTGCAATTTTGAATTTGAGTATGTTTAGCACTTGATTTAAGATATTTTCTACTTGATTTGAGAATGATTTCTACTTGCATCAAGTATTAAAGTCCATGGATGAACAAAAACGGGTTCAAAAATTCATACTTGAATCAAGTATTTCACTCTTGGATCAAGAGTTGACATTCTTATCGAACTTTTGACATCGAACATTCTTGAGTTGACATTCTTATCGAACTTTAGACATCGAACATTCTTGATGCAAGTATAAAATTCTCTATTTTTTCTCTGAGTGTACAGTAATACTATACTGCACTTTTCGAATCGTTCCAACCTTCTTCGATTGACGGAATATCAAGAAGGAAGGGGATTTTTACTATTTTATGGGCTTAAATCAAAACTCTCATTGTTCTTGTGTGACATGCTCTGATTGTATCGCATTTTAAAGCTTGAAAATCGTTCTTAATTCAAGAATTTAGTACTTGGATCAAGTATTTTTGTACTTAACCTGCTGTTGACAGCGTTTCTACTTGGTTCAAGTATGAATCAGGGATTCACGTGCTCACAATTCAATTTACACCCAATTGTGGCGAATTCAAGAACAAAGTTCTTAATAAATTCGATAAGTGAATGAATTTTTCAGCTTTATTGCAAAATCGATAAAAAAAAAGGTTTGTAAAAGAACCATTTCATTTATTTGCATTGTACTTCTGTTTCTATCAATTATATATAACCCTGGTCTGGTCCAGGAATCTCTGCCTAAACGCCCTGCAATCTAAAATTAAATCCCTTCATTCACAGAAAACAAATCTCAACCATTTCACTCAGTTAATTCAATTTAACAGCAAAATGGAAACGAAAAAAGGGTTGAGCAGCAAAGCAAACAAAATGAAAATTGCTGATAATGTTTTCAATTTTTTTTTTCCACCCCCTTCTTTTGCCATACAAAGGTGACCGACTGCGACCACTCACTGGTCAAAGTCACAAAACACCTGCAGATGCTAAAACAAAAGCAACAAAAAAAGAACTGTGATAAGCGTTAGTGATGGCGATGCACTGTCAAAAAATACCCCAAAAAGGGTTTCACCTTTTTGCTCCTTTCGGCCACATTGTCTATTACACACGAATTAACATTGAAGCCTAAAAATAAACAAAAAGCTATCTATGTATCCGTATCTGTGTACCCCACAACATGTCAACAGCTTTGTGTTTGCCTTTTCTCTATTCGCTGGGCATATCTTTTATTCCGTTTCCCCCATTTCTGTTGGTTTTTTTTGTATTTCGTGTGTTTCTGACTGTGTTTTATGCGAATGCTGTTGGTTATTTGGTTTGCTGGTGGGTTGTGTATTTTATTTGTGTGTGGCATGGACTCGGGGAAAAGTGCTGCACACAATATTTATTTGACAAAAACCTATGGCATAGCTGATAAGCACGATGATGCACACACACACAGAGAGAGAGAGAGAGAGAGCAAGAGAAACACAGACGAGAATTTAAATGCAACTGTAAATCGAATGCGGGAAAAGCTTGATGGTTGGGTATTTTATGGAAAATCTATGACAGGTTTATAGGTTTGTGTAGAGTTGGCGGTGAGAGATTTACCACTGCATTCTGTTTTTTTCTTTCGTCTATTATTGTATAGAATCGCATCAATTCAATTCTTTATTGATGACTGCCAAACTGTAATCATGGTCGACGGAGTCATATTGTTCTTTAGACAGGTGATAGCGTTTCTCATGCAATTGCTCTAGATAAGAAATTAAAGCTCTATACCTTCTTAAGATATAGGCATATTCTTAGTTGCCCGCAGGCTATAGGCATCGGCCACATTTGCTGTTGCTTTACGCATAGCAAAATTTGTAAAAACCACTTTGTTTGCATTGTTTTGCCAATCTTGAGCTAGTGGAGAAGTTTATTCTGTTACCCGGCTTACGTTGCTAAAAAACCAAGAGGTGAATCTTAAACTTAAAATAGCATAAGTCTTATATGTCTCGCGTCTCTTTGTCGTTCATGCCTCTCTACAAAATACCATTTGTTGTTGTGCATCGAATGATTGCGCTTGCATTTTTCTCTTTCGATCTCGTGCCTGTTTTTGCTTTAGAAATTCGATTTGGTGACTACGATCTTCACTTTCAAGTGGATGTTTTCTTAATAAGCTGAGCTCATTTGATTTTTTTTTTTTGTAAATTTCTCGACTTGTGGAACCATATTCGACCGTCGACAGTCGACTAAATCCTCTTGATTATCAAAACTTTGGCCTGTCTCTACTGCTTCTTAACCGCTCTTTGTGCTGGGATTTCTTATAGCGAATCGTTTGCAGCAGATATATAGATCTTAACCTGTCCTTTCACACTGTTATTAAGATTTAGTGCACAATTTAAGCACCTCCATAGGATGTGATGTTCATTACAAATTGCTGGCTTCGATTGCTCGCCTGCTCTGGCGTTTCTGCAGGTCTTCAACAGTTGTTCTTTCGCTTTATACTTAAAAGGGCATTAGCAAGGGTATTTATAGCTAAGCCTTCTCGTAAAAATGTTATTCCGGTTTTAATTTATCCATTATTATTTAACTTTCAATGTGCCATCTTAAAATATATTATAAAATGAGTTCTATATCATTAGGCTAATAGTAAAATTATTATAAATACAAATTTCAAACTAGAGAAAGAGAAAAGAGACACATGAGAATTTAGTGACGCGCGTATAGGCTGCGGGCACCTTTTAAGAATACGAGATCTACGAGAATGTATAAAAATAGTATCTGGTATTCTGTAGCAAAGGAACTTTATCGCTTGAGCTTACTCTTTTTAGTTTCATCAGCAAATTTTGTGATTTAATAATTTGCGCGCATGCTGCTTTGAAATTCCCAAGCGCTTATGTCGCCGCTGGCATGGAGTGACTGTTGAGAATTGCTTAGTTGGTAGGCATTGATCGCTGATGATAGAGGGTGGTAAATCTTAAAACAGCTGGACGATCTACCAGCCTCCTTTGTTGTAGTGTTGTGTATCTCTCTGTTTTGCGAAAGCATAACATGACCTTGAGCCGTCTAAAAACAGCAGGGAAATAATGGAAACTATCAGGTCTGTTCTCGTTTCCGAATTCCATCGATCGGAACAGGCAAGATATCTGATATCCAAGAATTGATTATAGAAATCGGTTAAAGCTGTCGGCCATCACAACTGTTCTTTAGAGAGGATTCGAAATTATAAGATAAAAGCCGAGTCAAACAATCGGCTTTTCGAAAAAGGAAAAGTTTCCAATTCCGATTTCACATAATTGGATCGAAAACGGGAACAGTACCGTATATTTCGATTTGACCTAATCCAAAAAACTTCAGAAATAGCCACATGCACATAAAACCCAAATGGAGAGCACAATAATCATTAAATTGTTAAATTTATGGCATTTTCTTAACCACTTAAGCTCCACTTTCACGACGTGTCCAAACCAATTAACACATTGTCCACTTTTCTAATAAGTTGCTTCATCTCTTCCTCCCGCTAATACTAACCTCCCCCCTTGCTATCAAATGTCAAAACACTTTCAAACCTAAACCTAAAACTTGCGTGCCAAACACTCGCAACAAACCCAACATTTTGATACTCCGCTCCCCACCTTACACACACGTAGGACCTTTACCTTTTATTGCCGACAAACAAACGAACCCCAAGCAATTTATGTACCCCACACACGCATCAAGCGCCACATTTCTCATTTAACTGCCTGGCCATTTGCTAATTAATACGAGATTCCATTTATTTCAACGCCAAAACAACTAAATTTCCTTTTTTCCAAATCAATTTGTTGTACGGCATTTGCTTTTTTGACTTTGGGCATCGAGAGAGATTTTTTTTTTCTGTAAGCTTTAACGACTTTTGGCAGGTCCGAAAAACTTCAGGCACGCAAAAATATTTGTACGAAATAAAATTAATGGCATTCGTTGTTGATGTTTTATTAATTTATACACAGACTTAGATATATTGCTTGTGTTTTGCTTGTGTTTTATATTGAGTAATTAAATACTAATTAAAGTGTAATATGAGCCAATTTTCTTGATTTTTATGTGGTGGAAAAGGAAATGGTTTAGAGAGAGAGAGAAATAATAAAATGCGTTAATGAGATGATTTGATAGCAGGCTGGAGGGGGGCAGGGCCACAGATCACACACACATCATTAAGTGCCCCCACACCTTGGGCTTAATTTAATGGCATATTTCGCATATTTCTTTATAAATTCACCCACTTTGTTTGTCCTGCCAACTGTTTTTTGAATACATCACTCACAATCATCACAACACAACAAGTCCCTCGAAATGGCTAACGAACTGGCATGACAATGTCAAATTTCGGTACCAACAAACGATAAATTTTCACGAAAATTGACATCAAATTGATGGCACCCAACATTGAAGGGGACAGGGCACACAGCCAGCCCAAATAACAACAACAACAACAACACAACTGCTGCAACAACAGCAAACAGCAGTTGAAGATAACATTAAAAAAACGAGAACAGAAACCATCGCGTGTCAGTGAAGATTATGATAGGGATATATATATATATATATATATATATACAATATACATATATAATACAGCAGCGTGAGCAAACAGAATTGGACGTCGCACAATTTGACTGACATGTCAACACAGCGCCAGAAAAAATACCCACCTCCCTCCATACATGCATTTTATCAACAACTGCAACGAATGAATGACAATTGACAATACACTCAACTATTGTACACAAAGTTTATGGCATTTATCCCAAAAATGTACTCGAGGGAAATTCGAAATTCGTCGCATTCGAGATGGTCAGAAGAAGAAAACACGGCTGTGTGTAATTAGCAAACCGGAAAAGCCAGACAACGTTACGATACGTGCCTATCTTCTCGCCATCCTGCAATGCCTAACCATGCAAATCACAACGGAGCAATTAATTTGCCCAACTTTGTCTAGCCATGCGAATTTGGCTAATTTGATATTTAAAGCTGTCGTCTGCGTTCTATGAATTTCGAAATGTTTTGATGGCATGAATAGGGGCTAATGCTGATGAATGATGATGGGTCACGGATTCACGAATAGGAGGCTTTAAGATATATGGTGGAGCTTTCGTTGAGTCCTGCCCGACTGTCTTTAACTTGGACTTTCATTGTCGTAGCTGTAAATTAAAGTAAAATGAAGATTCCTTTTTCAGTGTGACCAAACTTTTTTGAATTTTGAGTGAATCGTGTTGCTTGTGTAATTGTGAAACGAACCAAATCTTTCATTGGATTCGAAGACAATTTCGTAACTCTCTCACACAGCCTAAGATCCCTTTTCCTAATACCGGAATATCCTTAATAACCGAGTTATGGGATTGGGTTAGCGATTTTTTGAATAGCATCCAAGTCACTATGTATTTAATTTTGGGGAAAACTTATCGTAGGAATATGGAACACTTAAAATGGCACCTAAATCCCAAATCTAAGGTGATCAGACTTCAGTATGCCACAAAAAGGCTTAATCCATCTGATATAAATAGCCTTTGTGACCTTGGTTAAAGAGAAGATATCATCCATTTCTGCGCAATGTGCCCAATTTTCCGAGAGCAGTGTGTGTGTTTCTGTGGTATGGACTGGAACATTCTAGCTACCTACAGCAAAGAGGCAGCACGTTACAGAACCAGCACAATGAGTGATGACTTCTAAATAGAAGGCCACAGTTGGGATTTTTCCTGGGTAAAAAGTCACTAGTTCAGAGTGACCATGGAAATGATAGTGTCGCCCATACAAGGTTTTCTGGGAGCATTTCCCAAGATCGCAAAATGACATCACCCACTATCCTTACAAACCGAGAGAAATAGTTTTCGTATGAAAAATTTCCCATTGTAAAAGCCCAGACGCACTTATGAGGTGATCATAAGTCTAGTGTGACCAGTCTTTTTACTAAAATCCGCCGAATTCAGGTTTTTGGTATTTTTAAGAAAGCTGGTCACACTACTTGATGATGTTCGACTCACTTTAGTTGATCGCTTATGACTTGCATGTCAAAGAATAGCAAAAATAAGGCCCTCAGGGAAAGGTGTGGCCAGCTTCCCAAAAAGGTTGGGCCAGCTTCCCAAAAAGGTTGGGCCAGCTTTGTCTAAATGAGTTATTTTATCATTTAATAAGTAAATAAATATGCTTTCGATATGATAAGATGAGCAACAATCCATAATTAAGTAAAGGCAGCTGCCTCCTGGCATCGCCCTCTTGCCCTCAGAATATTAACATAGAACCACTTATATGCTGTTAGGCTAAATACTCACACGAACTTAAGAGGTCTCAGCTAAGGGTACAGTCTGACTGTTCAACGCTAAAATACCACCCTTACCATTAGCAAAATATCACCAAATGTCAAACGGTCACACTTCATTTGTTCATATTTAAATTAGTATTAAATATTAGAAGTGAAAACGCAAGAGTATGTGGATGATACTTGGAGAGCATGATACTTGTACTCAGTTAAACTGTAGCTGTGGTGCCACGACTTTTACGCTGGGTATGAGCTAAGGCATTTAGTTTGTCTAAAAACTGGCTCAGCTAAAAGACCAGCTAAGAGATTGAGCCACCGTTAAGCTACCTGTTTTTAAACCCATTTAGCTGGGGAAGGTTGCTACCATGGCTGCAATTCATTCGGATATAAAGTAGAATTTAACAGAATTTTCCGGGATGTTTCCCATCTAGCGGGCGTATTTTCCAACATTGCAAAATAAAATCACAAATTATTGCTTAGTTGAAATATAGTTTTAATCATCTACATTCTGTCAAAGTATCAATCGGCGAGGTGTACACACTGTCTCCCTCTCAGTATTTAAAAAGAATGTATTCCGAAACATCCCCCCCCCCCTTTAATTAGTTTCCATTCGAGAATACATTAATATATGGTTATGCATTTTGTCTGCAAATTGCCCTCGATTTTTTTTGTTTTACCCAAAATACCTTTCCAATTTCAACTAACCAGAAGTGAAGCCACAACTTATTTTTAATATGATATTGTTGGAATATTCTCCTCTTTTTTTTTATTTTTTTTTATTTTTTAACGTACTGTCTGGTTCCATTTGGGTTTTACGAGACATTTGAGATTTGCATAAACAACAACAATGTGCACACATGAACATGACACAACAATGGCAGCAGCCATCTTCTCCCTGCCACCTACATTTCTACTCCCCCATAGCGCTTGCATAGAATTTTCATGATTCTGACTCACCGTTTGCCATGGCAGTTGGCAATTTTTGGGCAAATAGATAACAGAAAATAAATATAAATTATTACACACACTGAATGTAGTTGCGGGAGAGAAGAGAGACCAATCGAATTTTGTTTCTGCTCCCCAGTTAGTTAGTTTGTGCTTTTTGTTTAATATTTATACTAGGTCAGTTCAAAATATTTTACAATTCTTTGTTCTTTGCGGCTGTTTGGGGAATTTCATATTTTGTTGTTCTTCAGTTTTTGTTTTGTATTGGCTTAATAACTTCACAGAACAATAACAAATATTGGCATATGAAAATTGTATACGAAATTCTAGACAAGTGGCTCCACTTTTGCTGCTGGTCTTGCTGCTGCTGCTCAATTTTTGGGGCTTTAGCAGCAGAGCAAAACATTATTGAATCAGAATTGATCAATTTTAATTAGCATCTCAAGTGAAATTGAAATGTGAAAACTAGGCATTTTTGTATTTACTTACGATATTTTTTTGATTGAGTTTGAAAAGATTTCTAGTTTTAATTTTGTGAGAAGAAAATTAAATTAAAAACTATAACAAACAAACATTGTAATGCCAATAACAAGTCGCAAAATGTAGATTAATCAACAAGTTATGTGTAGGGCAGGAGGAAACACAGAAGGAACTGAAGGAAATTTCGTATTTTAAATAAATTAAAGTGCATTGTAGAGATTTTTAGATGTAAGTCTTGTGTTAAGCAACTCTTTTTACTTTCCTTTCGCTATATACGATTGAAAGATTCCGTTATTCAAGATGTGCCCCGCTTTGACCTCCAATTTCATGTATAACCACTCCATCCTTAGAATGTGTTGCCAAGTCATATTTCTTAACTCATTTTTAAGAATTTTCTGGTTCATTTTACCTAAAAGAAGGGGGAAAAAACTAAACATTTTTAGTTAAGTCGCAACTTACCCGGCTTGGCCCCACCTTGGGCGCCAATTTATTCACATAGCTTTTACATAAACATTAAAATAACCGAATTCCTTTATAAAATAACACATGCAAGCAACTTATTTTGTGTTCTAATGCTGCTGAGTAGCAGCTGCCTCTTTTAAGTAGTGTAGAATGATCCTTCTATCTTTAAAAATTCGTAAAAGGTAACCTGTTCAGGTAAAAATATGTTTCCAGCATGTTATTCGAACTGACACGCACTAAGATTAATACTAAGTCATTTGATTGTGCCATACTTTAATCACCAGTTTCTAATTTTACTTCTCTTTGATCATATTTGGAGCCACCTTGGGCGCCAACTTTTCTATGGTTATTAAAACTCAGTCTTGAATCACCCAAGCAGCTCTCACTTAGCAAGTAAGAGGTGACCTTCTCAGCTAAAAGTTTGTTTCCAGCATGTTAATCGAAATAACATGTCCATCTAGCCACTATTATGAATACTAAGACTTAAGTTTACTCTTACTAATTTAATATATTTTTCATACAACCATCTCATTTCTAGTAAAACATTCAATTATTATGCCATTTCTCTAGTATTTTTAATTGAGTCACCAGCTTAATTATTTTGGACCCACCTTGGCCGCCATCTTTTATAGTAGTTGGTGTACCAGTTGAACTTTTAAGCAACTTTTAAATATATAACTATTATTATTTAGACTTGAACCACCCAAGGAAGTAAGCTTCCAAATCGTAAGCTTCTTTCCTTGTCCTCTGCTGAGAACTACCACAAAACCCAAACCATTTATGATGTCCCACACGTTGGGCGCCAATTGCAAATATCACCCCTTACCTCCTTTAATCATATATACCATTTAATTATCTTATTTCAAGTTATATTTCAATTATTATCCAGTTGATTTAACTGAAAACGAAACATTTTCATTAACAAATATTGTCATTGCACAAGATTTGCGCTCTCTCAGCAACAAAACTGTCTGGCCCTAAGCATATCCCATAAATTGTCAGCTGACAATTTCATATACATAATGCAAACTCATGACAAAATTATGATTAATTCAAGAGCCTGCTGCTGCTGCTTACCAAAATGTAAATGAAGAGCCCAACTAATTAAACTAAGCCAAAATAATGATAAACGCCCTGGAGCAACATGCTCGTAAATTTTGAAGTGTTTAAACAATTTATATATTGTATGTGTGTGTTGTATTGCACTTTATTGATTGAAATATAAGAAATATATGTAGAAATTAAATATAGTTGCAAGCAACTCCCCCCCCACTCCACTTTCGATGTGCAGAAATCTTGGCTGAGAAGAAGCGACCGCAACAAGCCGCCAAGTCATGCCAAGTTAAAGCCACATAAAACGAGTGAGGAGGGAAGAGAGAGTGCAATTACTTTCTGGTTTTTCCTTGTTGCTTTCGGAGAGCAACCAAAAAAAAAATGTATAAATAAAAGGGAAACTTTTATGCTACTTCATTTTGCCTCCAAAGTTAAACTGTCAATATTTTTACTTTCAGATCATTTTTTTTTCGTAGCATAAAGAGAGTTGCTTAAGTTTACTTACTTTGCTATTATGAGGCATAAAATAAAAACATACTTTTGAGTGCACTTGAAGCAGTGAAGACGATTGAAGTGCTCAGCCTGATGTGGAAATATAAGTTTGGATTCTTAAAGATTGCTAAAGTGATATATGTGTCTTCAAAGCAAGTCGAGTAGAGTGACTAACACACAGTTATGCTTAAGAAATGGGAGTCCTGCTGTACTTCCACAGGAGGGATACCAATCCCTTCTCATCCACTATTCAGTATTTATCACAACAAGCCACAAACCTCATGATCATCATGATAATCATTTGGCACTAAAAAGTCTGCTTAATAAACTGAAAAACCCCCAGCTGCAAAAGTGTCGCCAGAAAATAAACTTGCACCAGAATTGACAGATTAGTGCAGAGTGTGCAAAACTACGACATCGCGGCGGCGACGGCGACAGTCGATTGCGCCAGAGTTTGTTATTGAAAGTTCTCTGGTGAATCCGTCGCCAAAGTTGAGCCAAAGCAGAGAGAAAGAGTGCCAGGAAATTGAGAAAGTGTAACCCTTACAAAAAACAACAACAACAACAAGTTAAACGAAAAAGTTTTGAATGCAAAGGAAAAATATGCTGGACTTTCCCTTAGGTTCAAGTTTTGCACTAATGAGAGTAAGAGTTCTATTTTATTTTTTCTTGTGCGGTCAGCAACTTGTAAACACTTTTCCGTTTGCTTTTTGAATTTTAGTTGATAATATAAATTATTTAGAGGGCCAACAAATTTTTGGGGCCCTCCTTTAACTTTTAATTAAATCAAAGTTGACTTTAATTGAATATTTCCTTCAACAAAAGAGAGCCCAAAAATGCTACTCAAATAAGCTATTAAGCCTTAAAGTCTAATAAAATAAACAGTAAACACACTTAATGCCTTGATTACCAGGCAACAACAAAAGAGAGAACAACCAAGGACTAGGGAGTCGAGTGAGGAAGCCTTGAAGCAAGCACAAAATGTGGTCCTCAGAATTTGAGAAGGAAAAGGTGGCAGTGTCTTAACTTTTGCCAGTGAAACACATGTCCCAGGCGGGCCCGGCCCAGTCAGTCTGACATTTGAAGAGAAGTTATGGTTAGACCCTCAAAGCAATTTGATAAAAGGAACTTGAATACAGTTCTAAACACCGGAGCAGCAATATCAATAGCCATTGCAGAAAGCTATGGTTAAAATTCAAGAAAGCAGTTGCATTTTTTTCAATTTGACCAACTAAATTTAAATAATAATAATGCAGAATTTTTACAAATTGATTGGATTATAATGGAAAGTATTCAAAACACACACCTTCTTTATAAAGGGTGGTTTTGTGGCAACTTTCTTTTTAACATCTCAGCTGTATCTCATTTCTGGATAAGAGGTAAATTTTTGCTATGATTTGGTGGCTGTCTCTCGCGAGACATAGTCATGTGCGCTTAGATGCAGTTGTCAAGCTGGGTTCGGAACCCCGGTGAGATGTTTTATTTGTTATTATTTTACCTTCATCCACTGTAAGCCGAGCTCAGGTTCTTGTACTTAACAGAAAAGGCGGCACCTCAACGCAAACGACTATCGAACTCACGAGTGTTAGAAACAATATTATTCTAAAAACTAAAATTAACTAACATTCAAATTCAATTCCGACCCCATAAACAATATATATTCTTGATCAGTGCGTCGAGCTGAGTCGATTGAGCTTTGTCCGTCCGGCAGTCCGTCTGTCTGTCACTTTCTACGCAAACTAGTCTCTCAGTTTAGAAGCTATCCAGCTTAAATTTTGCACAGAGTCTTGTTTTTGCTGCACGCTACTAATATGTCGAAACCGACTGGATCGAATGACCATATCTCATAGCTCCCATAGGAACAATCGGTCGGAAAACTTGTTTTAGTGAGAAAAACTTTTTTCTTTTCAATGGAAACGTCTCCAAACTTTGTAATCGTAAGTTTTTTTAAGTTTTTTTCATAGATCTACCAAGTTTTTTTTAAGATCGGACAACTATATGGTATAGCTGCCATACAAAACATAGGTCTGAAAAACAGTCTTAGTTAGAAAAACTTTATTGTTTTTAATGGTAGCATTCTGCAATTTTGTATTTGTTTATTTTACATGCTTTCACATAATTTTACAAATTTTTGGTCAAATCGGATGACTATATCTATAGCTCACATAGAAAAGTAAGGTTACAAAAATAGAAAAACTTTTGTTTTCCATGTAAACCTCTTTAAAATTTTCATATATTTATTTTATAAGCTTTCACACAATTCTTCAAAGTTTTGTCAAAATCGTATGACTATAGGTTATAGCTGCCATAGGAACGATCGGTCGGAAAACAAGTTTTTGTGAGAAAAACTTTTTTGTTTTTAAAGAAAACACCTCCAAACTTTGTATTTCTTAGTTTGCTATATATTCGCATGATTTTACTAAGTATGGTCGAACTCGGACATCTATATAGTATTGCTGTCATAGAAAAGTAGAGTCTAAAAAGTGGTCTTAGTGAGAAAAACTTGTTTGTTTTCTGTGAAAATGTCTTGAAATAGGTATTTATTTATTTGCTATGCTTTCACACAATTCTACAAAGTTTTGTTAAAATCGGATGACTATGGCATATAGCTGTAGTACGAATGATCGGTCGAAAATAAGTTCTATTAAGAAAAACTTTTTTGAAACTGCAGTTTTTTTTTTAAATGGAATCGTCGTCTCCAATTTTCTTACATGTTCGTTCGAATTGGGCTGGCTTTTCCTGTGTTTTCTTACGCAGATTTATTGATAATTTGAATGTGGATTATCGCCACTCCAGTCGAATTAAGACGTCAAGCGAATTCCTTAGAATTCATTTCATATCCGACCAACTGAAATAATGTGCTCATTACTTGTTAAAAGTTATTTGGCTTTTCATTCCTCACTACTAGCTTGGCTCGGTTTTTTTTTTTTAAGGCTATTGAAAAGCTTAACTTTACAAACTGAACAAAGTCAGTAAGTGAGTTCTTATGCTTAAACACTTAAAGCAGCTGCAATGAAAAGAAAATAGAAAATGTGTCTGGTTTACACTTTGCTTTCTCTCTCTCTCGCTCTAGCTGCAAAAATCTCATTACATTTTTTTCCTATTTTTTTTTTTTTTTTTTGGTATATTTTTGTGGCCTCCCGCTGCTGCTTTCTATGCGCATTCAATGGGGTGGGCGAAATCTTTTCCTCCTTGGTTATTCGCCGGGGTGTTAAAAAGCTCGTGCAGTTTTGCCGCTTATCAACTTTTTTCCACTTATTCTAGATTTCCTTCTCGCTAGAGATGAGAGAGAGAGAGAGAGAGGAGAAAGAAGCACATTCATTTTCTTTTTGCTAGTTTTTTGCTTTATTTAGTTTTGCCAAAGGATTTATGTTTTTGGGTTATGGTGCTTGTCTTTGATGCAGTCGCCAACGACGTCGCCCATTCAGTTATGTGTTTTTTTTTTCTTTGCTGGCTTTGGCGCGAGATATTCCTTCTGTCTTTTTCATTTTCATTTGATAACGCAGCAGCAGCAGCAGCAGTAAGGTTTCTTTTTTCCTTTTGCAAAATTCTATTATGCCAGAGCTAATGAAAAATTTTCCAAATAAAATATATAACTGGTGACTGTCTGCCGTTTGCTGGGGCCCATAAGCTGTGGGCTAAGCGTGATTCTAGTTTTCTGTTCTGTTATTTGTGAGATAAGTTAATAAAAGTAAGTAAGTTGCTTTAAGTTTGCCAGAAATCAGAGAAGAGTTTGACGAAATCCGGCTCGAAGGGCCAGGAATTTGAAGTGTTTTTTACTTAACAAAAGCTCCTCTCGTATCTTGCGGTTACTTCAGTTTTTGAGAAGCTATCAAAAGCAGCTGCTTTTTGGGGGCTTTTTTTTTTATTGGTTTTATAAATTCAATCATACTTTACATGCTGCTGCTGGTACTTTTGCGGTTTAACCCCATCAAACGCAGCTGTGTGCACTACTTAAAGCAACTTGACCGCACATGATCTACCAAAACTCATTCAAACGCACAAAACAACCAGCTGCCCACCTGAATGAAATGGAATGAAATGAACTTTTGTGTATCAGAAATAATATCTTCAATAAATTTAACAACATGACTGGACACCAGAATTGTTGTTCTTGTTGTTGTTGTTGGTGGTTTACTTGTGAGAGTCTCTCTAAACTACAATGTTTGCTTAGTATCTTTTCACGTGGTAAAATGAGTAGGAACGAGGGACACTCATGAGTGAGTGAGAATGGGAATGGTATGGACTGGCTGTTGTCTAGCCATTCGTTTGTGCATGCTTTGCATGCTCAGCAGCAGGAGGAGCAGAAGGAGGCTCTCCTCTGATGCAAGCATTCAAGTGACTTTACTGTTTGTTGTTTGACATATAAAAGTCAACTTGAATGCGCTGTGTAAATTTAGCCAAGTGTGTGTGCATGTGTGTGTGTGTGTGTGTGGCAACTTTAAGTAGTTCCCTCCTTTTCGCTCACTGTATATGTTTGTTGCAAGGAAACGGTTGCATTTGAAAGGAATTTGCCTTTACAAGATTTTACTCTTTGCAATTTACACGCGCGCTCCAGCACCATTTCTATAGACGTTCAGATATGTATGCATGTTGTTTGTACGTATGTTTGCACACATATATACATATATATACATATATTGTATGCATTTGGCTTTTGTAAATGTTGCTTCCTTATTACATGGCATTATATATCCGAGAGAAAAGTAGTTTCTTCTTCTTAGCACCAGAGAGGGGTTTTGTTCGTCGCCCGGAAGTCTTCAGAAAAATTTGTTATGAATTCAAACTGCGATGCGGTGCGGTAGCTGTGTTCGTAATTAGCTGGTGGAATTGCGTAGGTTTTGTTTTAAAAGATTGAATGTGAATTGTATAACCGTTGAATCATTTATCCTAAGTGAAGGTAATCTTTGTCGGGGTGTTGAACACTAATCAGCGTAAAACCTTCATCTTAAGTTGTTTCAATTTCTTTCTGAAACATTGTTGTCTGTCTAAAAAACTGGTAAATAATTTGAGAACATTTGAGCCAGGTAATGTCGCAAAGAGTCTTATCAGTTTACATCCTGAAGAACCAGTTCTTTTTTTTTTTTTTTTTTTTGAAAATTTCATAGAATTATGTGAATTATTTGATTTATTTTGAAATATGAAAATTTCACAGAATTATGTGAATTATTTGATTTATTTTGAAATATCTACGATTATCGCGTTAAATGCGAAAACATTCAGGGTATTCACGACCCCCAGTTCAGCTGTGGAGTTGTTGAGCCCATTGAAAGTTGGGCTAAATAGCCAGGAAACTTTGGTTACATTCTTCATTGTTTGCTAAAGTATGTCCAAATGTTCCATATCTGGGCGGCCCCAAATATCAGAATTGCATAATAAAGATTTGTCTGATTAAGAATAGTCGTAGAAGCAAATATCCTGATATTCTTTTTATGTCAAAACGTGATGGGTGTTAGCTTTGCTCCTGATTTCTACTCCAATTTTTTTTTCTAGCTCTTGTAAGTATGCTACATATTTTGAAAGCAAAGTTTCGCTGAAAGCGCTCAAAGCTAGCATGCTGACAACTTCGAAATAATAAAAATAATATTTATTAAAATTTGGTAAAAGCAATTTCCACCAAAATTGGTTGATTTTCAGCTCCTTTGGATGAATATTCTTTTATATATCAGACATATCCAGTCCAAAAGGATACGGGAAAACTTAAAATACATATTTATATACCCTTGCAGATGGTATATTGAAATTGTCCAGATGTTTGCCACGCATAGAAGGAAGAATTTCTGACCACATAAAGTGTATATATTCTTGATCAGCATGACGAGCCTAGTCCGTCTATTTCTATGCTATCTCCTCCGTCTGTTTTAAAGCAATCGCTACCAAACTTTGCACGAAATCTACTGGTACAAATCCGCTGCACATTTGTCGACACTGGCCGGATCGGATGACTATAACATATAGCTGCCATAGGAATGATCGGTCGAAAAATTAGTTTTAGTTAGAAAAACTTTTTTGTTTTCAATGCAATCGCCTCCAAACTACGTTTTTACTACTTTTCTATGCTTCTTAATAATTCTGCCAAGTTTGTTCGAAATCGGACATCTATATGGTATAGCTGTCATAGAAAAGTAAGGTTAGAAAAATAGTATTAGTGAGAAAAACTTGTTGGTTTTCATTGTTAACCTCTTTAAAATTGGCATATATATATTTTATAAGCTTTCAAACAATTCTTTGAAGTTGTGTCAAAATCGCATGACTATAGGTTATAGCTGCCATAAGAACGATCTGTCGAAAAACTAGTTTTAGTGAGGAAAACTTTTTTGTTTTCAATGCAATCGCCTCTAAAGTACGTTTTTACTAGTTTTATATGCTTCATCATAATTGTGCCAAGTTTGGTCGAAATTGGACAACTATATAGTATAGCTCCAATAGAAAAGTAAGGTTAGAAAAAAGTCTTAGTATGAAATTTTTTTTTGTTTTTAATGGAAATGTCCTTAGAACTGGCATTTATTTAATTAATATGATTTAACACAATTTTTCAAAATTTTGTCAAAATCGGATGACTATAGGTTATAGCTGCCATAGGAATGATAGGTGGAGAAACTTGTTTTAGTGAGAAAAACTATTTTGTTTTCAAAGAAAATGCCACCAAACTTTGTATTTCGATGTATGCTATGCTTTCCCATCGATCCACCAAGTTTGGTCGAAATCGGACGTCGTTTTCGAAGCAACTCGGCTTCGAAGCGGTTCGACTTCGAACCAGTTTGCAGGCCTGGTCCCCAATTCTCTGATATTTTTCAATCGTTTCCTTCAATTCAACTTTGTTGAACCCAAAACCGGATGGGGGGAGAGGGGTTATATGCTGAAATCACTGACTAAACATCTTCTACGCACACACAATGCAGGACTCCAAACCAAGCCACACACTCCACTGCAACAATAGCTAGCCCTGCCAAAGCTCAAGTGTGTGCATTCCTGCAACCACTCACACACACCCGCACACACAACACCCACTACTCGTATTCATTCACTGAATGGCGTGGGGTAGTGTGCGGGTGCGTGCACTTGTCTTTGTGTGAGAGAAGAAGGAAAAAGCCTCAAGTGAAATGTAGCTGACCTAAGCTTTTAGCTTAAACAAAAGAACAATTGTGTGTGTGTGTGTGTGTGTATGTATAATCTGTGTGTATGATTGTCAAGGTCGCGCTCTCGCTCATCATTCTAACAACCAACAACAACAATAACAACAATAACAAACAAAATAATTTCATTCAAAATACTAATCCATTGCAATTTGCCTCCCCAACTTCTCCTCTTCAGGCAAAAGTAAAAACCAAATAAATATCTAAAGACCAAGAAAAAACCCACAAAATAAAGAAAGTGAGCTAAATTTTGTATAGAAGAAGTGAAAAAGCCAAGAACCAGCGAGCTGCATGCATGATATTTAAATTGAATACCGGATTCTAAGCGAGAGAGTGAGTGAGAGGAGAGAGAGTGAGAGAGAGAGAGAGAGAGAGAGAGAGAGTGGAGTGTGCGAAAGTGTGCCAGTAGAACCATGCTGAGTTCTTTGGACGCACTGGCCGGAAAAATAGCCACTGCCACCCCAGGCACTGGAGCTGTGACGGCCACTAGTGCGACTGGAGGTGGCCAAAAGCCCACTCAGACGCATCACCATCGCTTGGATTATGATTACTCAGCGGTAGAAATTGAACCACCCGCCGAACAGTTGGCCAACTCGCCCAGGAACGAGCGAGAGAGACTGCAGCAGGCCCAGCAGGCCTACGAGCAGCAGGCTCAGGCGGAACTGGAGTTTGGGTTGGCTGATGTGGACACGACAAGTTGTCACAAGCTGACACAATTGAGTAGCAATCATAATCTGCACCACCATCAGCAGCTGCAGCAGCAACAGCAGCAGCACCACCACCACCATCATCAGCAGCAGCAGCAGCAGCAGCAACACACAAAGCCCCTACAGAACCGCCTACATTTGAGTCATCCCACAACAAATCATCAAACGCATCACCACCATCCGCACCATCATCATCATCCGTATCAACGTCCAAGGCCCGCCTCGCCCCAGCAATCACCATATCAACAGCAACTCTCCCATTTGGCCGCTCTACAGGATCATCATGAGCTGTTGCAGTCCCAGCAGGAGTTGTTCCACAAGCAGCTGGCCAATATGCAGGAATATCAGAGGGAACGTGAACGAGAGCGAAACTACAATGATAGCAGCGATTATGACTCACAGCATGAGTACAAAATTTGCCTGAAGGATATGAAGGATAGGTGAGTGTTGATGAGATGTAAAACGCAAAACAGAAAAACTCCCAAACCCTCACACACGCACGAACACAACCAATCAACCAACAACAAACACTTTTTAAATAACCACTTGAAGCTGATTAATATTTTCCTGTTTCCTTTCCCTGCAATGAAAAGGCTAATTAACATTTTTTCCATTTGGTTTTTGGCTTTTTTTGAAAATCGATTTCTTGAATAACATTTCCTATCCATCTATTTCGGAAGCGAGAACAGGCCTTTCGAACAGGGGTTATCCAACTAGAGATACACAAACAAGAAGTTTAGTGTTGGAAAGCTATCTTTTGTTTTTTTATGGTCACACTGGAGATTATTTGAAAACTAGCTCTTCGGTTTCTATATGAAATTGTAATTCTAATGTATTTTCCCTACACACAGTTTTGCGAGATCTTTCAGTTCAAGTTTTAAGTGTTCCTTAAACTGTATTATAACCCGAACCTTTGAAACAAACTACCTCCGAAACAATAGGTTCAAACAAAGTGTGTCTTTCCGGGAAACTATCCCAGATTATTTTCTCGGTTAAAGGTAGACCTCTTTTTACATCCTCTCCAGCTTAGCCAGATCCATTCTTGATCCGCCTCCACTATTCAGCTGATCTTAGTTCCTCTAGATTCTAATAAGACTCAACTAGCACGGTAACTACTTCAACTGTCTACGCATTAAACACGGAATTTTCACTTATTTAAATATATTAAGCTTAAACCCAATGTGCGATCCCAAGCCATGGGAATATTTCGCACCAAACCTTACTTTTTTGCACATTTCTGCAGGCTTGTAGCTTTCTTGTTTAAACTGGTATGTCGTTCAGATTATCAACTGATCTAAAACACGTTTCTCATCGGAAAACGATCAAAATGCTTATATATCTTTCTAGATAATCTGTAACCTTTAAACCTTTGTACCGGTTCAAAGTGGGTCTAAAACACGTTTCAATATGGTTTTAGGTTCGGATCAGGCTTAATGAATCGCGATTTTGGTTAGTTTTATTGATTCACGACCTAAATTCTTGTTAATGCATGATCTGCAGACTTTACCTCTAAAGAAACAATTTAATCAAATGATTATCGTACAAAAAGGTAGGACTACAAACTCATAAGATCGTTACACCATGGCTTAAACTACCAAAGTCGTGACGGTGAATTTCGATTCTTCTCGAAACCACAAATCAAAATAGGGAGCATAAACCTTAAATAAAAATCCTTACCAATCGGTCCCTCGATCCAAGAGCTAACAAATATGATATATATATTACATATAAAATTAAATACATTTCTTAAGCAAGATGATTTAAGGTCATTTTCGAAACGAACCTCTATTACAAATCTGTCATACGGGCTATTATGTCATTTATTAAGTAAACCCGTAGCCAGAAAAGAGTAGGTAGCGGACTATATACCTTCGTGCATACACTTTGGCTAGTATAGAGTCCGTCAGTCAGCCTAAAGCGACTTTCTTCCTTGTTTTTCTGTTTGTTCGTTACTCAGTGAAGTCCGAATAACCGTAAGAGATCCACTCATTTCGAACGGGCGCCCTATCATAGACGTTGAACCGTACCAAAAAACCACTTAGCAAAATGTTTCGGTTCGGGTCAGTTCATGGACATCTTTAAATACATAAAACGCTTGCCTTAAGGCAATGGTACTTTTAAATTTGTTCCTTAAGATATGTTGTATTGGAATGCGGGCTTTATAAAGTTCGCTCTACATGGGAGACCACTGTTAGAACAAATGAATCTTTACCGATGGCTATATTGAAACAGCTTTTAAGCATGACTGAGGACCAGTTTGAAATCTTCTGCAACAGACCTTAAAATAAATATTTTTCATAAAATAACAATCCTTCTTTGGTGAAACTTTCAAGGTAATTGATATGTGGGAGTATTTTATAGGACGAAACTCTCAACACTAAAATCGATATTTAGTTATTTTAAGGCTTACTTATTTAAGCATTCAAAAACAAGTCAAATGTTTTTGCTAATTCAAAAACTCGGTTCAATTAGCTCCAAACCATGTAACGAATCTAACCGGCGGTGCAAAAACCGTGTGAACCGCAGAACCGAACCAGTTTTGATATTCGACCGGTTTGCATTCCTTGCTAAGTATGCCTGAATCAAATAGAATTTACGTCATCTAAGCGCAGTCGACCATCAAACCCTCGCTTGTGAGACAAAACAATATAAATAATGAAAAGACGGTGACCTTAAAATGGCGGGCTTGTGTTTTGAATAAATATCCAAGAAAAAGTTGGTTCTATATCTGAATAAAGGCCAAAAAGAAGTGACATGCAATAAGCAATATATTCTGCAATTCATTCATTATAAACATAATGTCAGCCCAACCCTAGTTACGTAACAGAGTTTTAAAATTGTATTTTCTTTTTGAAGATGACAATCACAACCCTGATAGATAAATTTAATCCATTAAACCTTTACACCAGCAAACTCTGAATGCCAGCAAATTTGTATTCATTGCATGTTTGCATGCACTTCAGAACATGAAAAAAATTGTTTTAAAAACAAACTTAATTCATTAACTAAAATCAACAGCAAAATTGTATGATTGCAGCGCAACCCCGCGTAGGTGGGGGAAAGCAGATGAAAGTGAGTCAGTCAGAACGCCTGTTGATAGGCAAACAGTGAAAATGCATTTAAAAAAAAACCTGCAATGGGAGAAACGGTAATGGCCAAATGATGGGGTGGTGGTGGCAGCAGGAGAAAGTAATCGAAATGATTGAAGCAAAAATATTAAAAGTAGAACAGAGAAATGATATGCACATAAAAAGGGTGGCAGAAGGGGCAGGTAGAGATATATTTTTAAATTTATTGAATCATTTATCATCTCTCTCTCTCCCAATTGTTGGTGGGTGCTGTCATGTTTAGATGTCTGCCAATGTAAACATGCCAAAAAATCACATAAACACGCACGCTGCGCTGCCTCGTCGCAAGCATGCAACTTGGATAACAAAACATTTGTAATATAATTTTTCTTTTTTTTTTTGGGTGGAAAAACAAAAAAATCATCAAGAAATACATGTGACAAATTGCTGCTGGGCACAAGAAGAAAATGCTTGTGACACGCACACAAAGTCAACTCGTGTTCACTTGAACACCCAAAGAAAACACTCACTCAAGGCGCCAACGACAGGCAACTTTATTACACATATTTTAGGAGCCTTTTCTTGGCTTGTTGTGTGTGTGTGTGGCAAAGGGTCTTAACTAATTTAATGTATAATAACATTTGACATATTGTTTTCATGTTTCGTTGTCGCCCGCCCGCCACATGCAAAAATAGAAAAAGAACATTTTTTATATGGGGTACTATGACATTTTTATCATATTTGCGTGCTTTAGAAATTTCAAATCGTTCATTGACTTTAAAGCTCGTGTTTTAATGCAATTAGCGATGAACTTTTCGAAATGTGGGAATGGCATGCGAACATACCGAGTATGGCAATTTTAGATGTACATTTTTGTGGCATAACATAATTATGGCTTATTTTCAGGTTTTGTTAAGTAAAAGTGCGAAAAAAAGTGTAACAAAACAAACCGAGAGAACGTCTTTTTTTCATTTACTAAAAGTGCCTGCTCTACCCCCCACCCCAAAGCGAAGTGGGCGGCCGTGCCTGCAGCTCTGCTGGTTGAGATGAGTTGAGTTTGGTCGCACGTAAGCAAATATGTTTGCATATTTTTTTCCAGTCAGTCTGTTTACACAGAGCATAGAGCTTTTGTTTGTGCGTAGGTGGAGAAATGACAATGGAATGCGTGAGTGGACGAAAAAGAATGAAAGCAAAACAAGGGTCCAAGGACGCAAAATGTGGGATTGATGTGAAATGGAAATTTAACAGCGAATTAAAGTTTTCTTTAATTTTATATACATGTCAAAACATTTTATACTCCTGACAACTGTTTGCTATTATACCCTTGCAGAGGTTGTGTTGAAATTGTCCACTTGTTTGTAACGCATAGAAGGAAGCATTTTCGACCACATCAAGTATATATATTCTTGATCAGCATGACGGGCTGACTTGATTTAGCCTTGCCCGCTTGTTCGTTCGTCTTTTTCTATGCCATCGTCTCCCTCATTTTAAAACTATCGCCACAAAACTTTGCACCAAGGCTTCTGGTACAAATCCGCTGATCAGAGGACTATAACATATAGCTGTCATAGGAACGATCGGTCGAAAAAGTAGTTCTAGTGAGAAAATCTTTTTTGTTTTCAATGCAATCGCCCTCAAACTACTACGACTAGTTTTCTATGCTTTTCCATGGGTCTGCCAAGTTTGGTCGAAATCGGACGTCTACATGGTATAGCTGCCATAGAAAAGTGAGGTTAGGAAAGTAGTCTTAGTAAGAAAAACTTTTTTGTTCTCCATCCAAACGTCTGCGCAAGTTCCATATTTATGATAGTCCAAGATGCTGCTTAATTTGGTAGAAATCGGACATCTATATAGTATAGCTGCCATAGAAAAGTAAGGTTAGAAAAGAAGTCTTAGTAGGAAAAACCTTTTTGTTTTTAATGCAAACCTCTTTAAAATTGGCAAATATTTATTTTATAAGCTTACACACAATTCTTTAAAGTTTTGTCAAAATCGGATAACTATAGGTTATAGCTGTTATACTAACAATCGGTCAAAAAACTAGTTCTAATGAGAAAAACTTTTTTGTTTTCAAAGAAAACGTCCCCAAACTCCGTATTAAATAGTTTTTAATGCTTCTTCATGATTCTGCTAAGTTTGGTTAAAATTTGACATTTATATAGTACATATAGCTGTCATAGAAAAGTAGAGTCTAAAAAGCAGTCTTAGTAAAAAAACTTTTTTGTTTTCAATGTAAACCACAACCAAAATTGGCATATATTTATTTAATAAGCTTTCACACAATTCTTTAAAGTTTTGTCAAAATCGGATGACTATAGGTTATAGCTGCCATAGGAAGGATCGGTCGCGAAACTAGTCTTAGTAAGAAAAACTTTTTTGTTTTCGAAGAAAACGCTTCCAAACTTAGTATTTCGATGTATGCTATGCTTTCCCATGAATCCACTAAATTTGGTCGAAATCGGACATCTATATAGTATAGCTGCCATAGAAAAGTAATGTCCCAAAAGTGGTCTTTGTTTGAAAATCGTGCTGCAGTGGTATATAAACTATGTTTAAGGCAAAGTATGGTCCCAAAGTTAAATTCGGGACATCCCGACTTCGATATATCCTTTACGCAGGGGAACTAGTGTTAAATAAGCAATTCTTGTGTTAATTCACTTCTATATACCCTTTATTCAGTGAAACTAGTGTTAAAGAACCTATTATTATGTTAATTTAACAGAGTATTAGCTTTAATGAAAAAGTTTTAAAAGTTTTAAAGTTTTTGAGCAGTCGACATAAAAAAAATTTTGATATGCAATTCTGTCACTGGAGTGGGGAAAATCCCCGGAAAATTCTACATGTCAAGTACTTTTTTTTAATAACTGATTTAAAATTTACTCGAGTTTGTAGGGATAGTATGTGGATATAAATTATATGGTTTTCCGATGTTGAAGAATTCGGCTGTATAATTCCTATGTTGATATACCTGGCTACACACAGCCACAAGAGACAAAACAAGCTGCTCGCACTCTCTTGGTTTATGTTCTTTTAGCGCTGTGGAGTTCATCTGACCATTTTCTTTATAAGGGAGAGCAATATCGGATAACTTTAGTCTGCCAGTGTGTCAACAAAACCTAATGTGTCCATCTTTTGCTAGATCTAGATCTCTTTTTTGATAGTTCATGAATTTCTTGAATTCTAAAAGCACTTCAGCATCGTTCATGAATCACTCACTGTACCGAACCCAGGCTCTATTACAGATAGGATTGAAGCCTGATATTGAATGGTGCTTTTTCGTGTCAAGTATTTTAGAATCAATGCTTGAAGTAGTGCATAGATCAATCGAATTGAAACCTCACATGGCAGAGACCACATTGGGGTGTAGCATTTTCTATTTTCAATTATATTTTAGTTATTATTTTTGTTATTGATTTCAAATTAAAATATTAATTTTACGCTTCACCGAATTGGGACAATAATTTGGTTTGCCACATAATACCAAAAATTATGCACCATCCACACAAAAAAAAAGAGTCTAAATTAAACTCTGCCTAAAATTTATGTCCAAAAAGTGTTCAGCATATTCGAATATAGCAATTAAATTATAATGAGTGGCAATTGAAAAAAACAAATAACAAAACTTTGAAACCACCCACACACAAAACAACAACATTTATGTTTGCTCCCTCACCCCTTAGACCACCCCCACTTGTGTGTTTTAGGGAGGTTCGTTTTCGGTGTTCTTTTACTCCCATTCACAAGTGCGGTCTCAGCTCGTTAACTGCACAAATAACATGTCAGCACTTTTCGTTTTTGTTGTATTTTTCAATGCGCCGCAAATTTGCGGAACAGCAGCCAGAGTTAAGTTCACTTTTGGTCTGGCCATCATTACTCAAGTGTCCTTAAAATAAAAAATATATAAAAAGCACATGGGCACACACACACACACACACACACACACACAGAGGGGTCGCTGCTGGCTCTCTGCTCAAGTGGTGAAGTCAAATAATACCATTTTTGTTTTATTTTTTTAATGCCTGACCAAAAGTATTAATCACAGAGAGAGACGACCCTACGTCGTCTGTAAAGTTTTCTTCGACCTATCGATGAGTAAATGCGAAAAGTCAAAGAGCAAAAGTCGAGCCTTAACGTTTCATTCTGCGGTTTTGCTGCTGCTGGTCAGCAAATAAAAATGAACAACAACAGTTGGGTGAAAAGTGAAAGCATTAATAAAATAAGCTGCTCCGGCGCCATTTGCTGTGCTATAGTTTTTTTTTTTTTGGTATTTCTATTTCTATTGCTTGCCAGCGCCTCGAAAATTGCGGTTAGTTTTTTTCACCATTTTGGTTGTGTTTGTTGTGTTTTTTTTTCCCACCGTAACTGCGTTGCGGTCTTCAAACAAAATAGGAGCTGGAAAGCTAGTAGTTAGTCAGTCCCAGACCCAGACCCACCACAACAAGCTGTGCCCTGTCTCTCTGTGTGTGTGTGTGTGTGCGAGGGGGTGAGCCTGTGTCTGGTTGCTACTTGGTTCATTGATTTTGGTGTGGAAATGAACTTTCCTAGGGTTTTTTCTTTTTTTTTTTTTGATTTTATTGTTGGTTTCTGTGGCCGTTTTTCTTTGCTCTTTTTCCTAGATTTTCGGCACTTTGTAAGCATTATTTGTTTTCGCTTTTATTTATGTTGCGGTTCGTTTTGTTTAGCATGCAATTTTTGGCTTGAATTTTAAATTGAAGTTACAAGCGGAAATCAGTCTACATTGGTTGGTATAGGGGATAAAAACTTCAAACTTTTTGAATAGTGTACGCAAAGTAAGCAGGGTTTTCGTATTTAATAGAATTTTTACAAATTTCTTTGAGCATATATGGGCAACAGTCAACTCTTACTGACTTTGGCAGGTGTTTTCACATGTATGGCAGCAACTGACATTTATTAAAATTATCCTAATAGAGAATTTAAGAGAATTTTTACACATTTCATTGAGCAGATATGGGTCAGTTAACTCTTGCTGACTTTGGCAGGTGTTTTCACATGTATGGAAGCAACTGACTTTTATTAAACTTATCCTAATAGAGAATTTGAGAGAATTTTTACACATTTCTTTGAGCATATATGGGTCAGTTAACTCTAACTGATTTCGACAGGTGTTTTTACATGTATGGAAGCAACTGACTTTTATTAAACTTATCCTAACAGAGAATTTAAGAGAATTTTTACACATTTCAATGATCCTATATGAGTAACAGTCAACTCTTTCCGACTTTGGCAGGTGTTTTCACATGTATGGAAGCAACTGACATATATTTACCTTATCCTAACAGAGAATTCCTATTAAATAGACCACAGAACAGCACTTCTTAGCCAAGAAGTCCAAAGATTAAGCCAAGTTACAGTAAATTGATTTTATATCAAAAACTGAGCTATGGAAATATTTCTGTAAAGTTCAACAAAAAAGAAGCATATCATTTCATTACAAAACTTTCTCATTCATGTAATTTATATGCAGCGTTTTGCTTAAATTTCTTTCCATTCTGTTCTTTTATTATTTAAATAACAAATTTTTGCAACTGGGCATCAGGAAAGAAAAACCCATATGGAAAAGTAGACCACGTCAACACACACAGTCAACCCATCCACATGTATAAAATTTTCATAAAACAATAAAGGTGAAAAATATGCAGACACACCAACACCCCCACACACACACATGCAAAAGGCAAGGACAACATAGAGGAAAGAAAGCATTTTCGATTTCACTCGCGAGAGTCCACAACAGTGGGTTATCCTTGACTGAGCCAGCAGCTAAATTAGCTTTAAGCCTGCGCCTGGGCCTGAGCTTTAGGGTCAGGTTAACGCACACAAGAGTCAAAGGCAAAAAGCTACAAAACAATTGAAATGAAACACAACCGAGGAGAGGCTGGCACTCTGTGATGATGCTGCTGCTGCTGTTGCTGTTGAAAGAGAATGCATCTCGGCTGGGTGGGTTTTAAAAATAGGACGAATGTAGGTGAATAGGTGAGGCTGTGTGAGTGAAAGAACTATGCAATTGCATGCACTTATATGAGAATGGGACTAACTTAGGCTTACTTGCATTTTGCTAAGGGGCAAACGCTTGAAAAATGTGCAAAGAACACCCGTAATGAAATTGTGTACTGCAGAATCAATTTAAATATATAGCTATTACTCAGTTTAATAGAGATCAGCATAAGTGAAAGTACTGAATGTCAGCTGGATGCATTTTCATGGCTTTCAATCACATTGATTGAGTTAAAATTGAGTTAAGCCATGATTGTGTGCGGGAATACACAAAACGAATTGATTGAACATTGGCCGGGTTTAGCAGAAGGAATGATCGCTAAGCAGGTATCAAAATAAAAGATACATCGACGGCCTTTTTATACCCTTGCAAAGGGTATTATAATTTTGCCCAGAAGTTTGCAACGCATAGAAATATTCATTTCCGACCCCATAAACTATAAATATTCTTGATCAGGGTGACGAGCTGAGTCGATTGCGCCATCCATATGTCTGTTTTTACGCGAACTAGTCTCTCAGTTTTAAAGCTATCCAGCTGAAATTTTGCACAGAGTCTTCTTTTTGCTGCACACTACTACTATGTTGGAACCAACCGTATCGGATTACTATATCTCATAGCTCCCATAGGAACAATCGGTCGGAAAACTAGTTTTAGTATGAAAAACTTTTTTCTTTTCAATGGAAACGTCTCCAAACTTTGTAGCCGTAGGTTTTCTATGATTTTGTATAATTCTGACAAGTTTTATTAAAATCGGACAACTATATGGTATAGCTGCCATACAAAAGATAGGTCAGAAAAACAGTATTAGTTAGAAAAACTTTTTTGTCTTTAATGGTAGCATCCTGCAATTTTGTATTTGTCTGTTTCACATGCTTTCACATAATTTTACAAATTTTTGACCAAATCGGATGACTATATCATATAGCTCCCATACGAAAGATCGGTTGGAAAATGGGAAAAAGAGTAATTTTTTAAATTATTTAAGCGAACAACTTGCGAGGGCTTTAAAATTTCAACACAGACGAAGTTAAAGCTAAGTAGCTTTCTAGTTTTCATAAGAATCACCTTAATCGTTTCTTTTTCGACTCCTTTTCATGATCCAAAAGAGATGCCCATGATGTGCGATTAAATGAGTCTCGAAAATGACTCATGAATATGCTCAAAATGTGATTTACTGAAATACGATCAAAAAAAAGACACTTAAAAGACTCCAAACTGATTGGAAACTGATCAAAAGAGCGGGTTAAAACCGACTCTTTAAGAATATTCTCGGCTAGGGTATTATTTTCACCCGACGAAAGTATTATTTATGATCAGAAAACAATCGCATTTATGTCTAGTTTGATCAGCCTTAGGACTCGAAAAAATGACACAATAGGTTCGCTGGGTAATCTAAAGATTAAGAGGCTTATTTTAGGATCATATCAAGTTGAAATATCTCTTCAGGTCAACATAGAAACTTCTTGATTTGATTCGATTGTGATCAAAAATAACATTAAATGTTTGCTGGGAGTGTTACACGAGACAACCGTCTTTGCTTCGTATGTATTACAGATCTCCATTCTGTAAGCAAGCTGCTCTGAAATGTATGCTACGTTTTTTATAATCTTTATAACTCTGCCATTCATGATACGTTCTCTATAAAAATTATAGAGATTATACATAATGGGGCGATATCTTAAAAAATGTAAGAGAAATTCCTTATTTTATGTAAGGGGATCGGGAGGGGGACGACATTTTAACACTAAAACAGACTACATCTTAAATTAGGCTGATTCATACAGACAGACCAATTAGAAACATTAATCCCAACAATTCCATACTTGCATCATCAACACAAAACCCTTTAACTGTTTGGATCTGCCTTTTAACCAATTTTGAAACTTAATTCCCTTTGATTTCGATACCCACCACCCCACCACCCCCTGTCTATTTCAACAAAAACCACAAGGCAACACTTTTCCCACCAATCCTCCCCCCCACCCTAATTTTCGTTGAAATGTACAACATGCGCTAAACATGCCTCAAGTTGTTGCTGTCAGGTAATAAAACACCGTCGTTTAGATATTTTGACTTAGATTTTCAATAAAATACTATACCCATCTACCAGCTACCAAATCTTTGCATAAGCCAGGACAATCTAATTTTATAGCACCCGCTGCTGCCAGTTTGCCATTTGCAAGAGAACTGAGGGAAATGCGGGCCAAATAAATTGCCTCAGTCGTAATGTAAGCCAGGACTTTACTACTGCTTTCTGCTCGCCCTGGCTCTCTCTCTCTCTCTCTCTCTCTCTGTGTGTGTCTCTCTTACCGAGCCGCGTGTAATGCGCTCAATCAAAAGTCAAATGTCTAAAAATATTATGAAAAGCCTTTTTTGCCTGCCAGCAGCAGCAGGAGGAGGAGGATTGGGAGGAGGGCCGATGGTTATGTTCGCGTTGCCAGGATGCAGCTTTGAGGCTGGCCAAACATACCCCAAGGGGCTAGAGTTTTTTGTTTTCTCCATCCTCTAAACGCGTCAACAAGACACAGTGGTTGAAGATGTGCTCAAAATGTGCAATTTTTGATGGAAAACTTTTTCATACTTAATTTCAACTCTCAAATTTGTCAAATTATGCAATTCGGAGGACATTTTTGAGTAGATTTGGTTCAGGGTTACAAATCTAGACCATGAACCAAATCCTTTTTTCATTTTCCCTTGAGTAATTTTTGACCCTACGTTCTATCTTATATCAATATCAATTCAATATCAATTCAATATCAATTCAATGTCAATTCAATATCAATTCTATATCAATTCAATATCAATTCTTCTATCAATATCATATAATCAACCCATAATCTTTGAAATTTTCAAAGAAATAATGAAATAATGTTGCCTACTTTTCAGAGCAGCATGTTTATATTTGTACATCAATGTTAATGCTCTGTTAATTAACATAAGCAAGGGCTATTATATATGAATTCAACCAAATTACAGACTTCGATATAGCTGGGCAGGAAGTTAGGGAACTTAGTTAAGAAAGTTAAGGAACTTTCTAGTTTCCCAAACATTATATCCGAATATCTCTGAGACCACTGTTTTGTCCTGCTTAGAATTCATTTATGTATTGTTTGTGCGGGGGGAGGATAGGAGCAGGTTCGTTACGTTTCAGGAGTTTTTGGTCTGCTGCTGCTGCTGCTGCTTATCGTTTTGTGCCCTTTCTACCAATCGGTTTCGATTTCTTTTCATTTATACACTTTCCTGTTTGGGTTTCGACCTCCATCCTGCCAGTACCACCCACCAATTGGTCCGTCTTCTTCCATAGATATATATGTATATATATATATATATTTTTTCTATTATTGGCTCCATTTGCTTTTGCTGCTGCTGCTGCTGCCTGCCTCTGTGTTTGTTTATGCTTCATTTTGATTTTCGCAGCTTAAATTGTATTTGTTGTTTCTATTTTCGTTAGTTGGACCTTCCGGTTCCTTGGACCACCCCTCCGCTCAACAAACGTACAAGTGGATTTTCGTTTACATAGCGCTTGCCTTGCTCCTCGTACTCCTCCCCCAGTTTAGTTTCCCGCTTACCCTTTTTATTCTTCGTTTTGTTTTTTTTGCTGTTTGTTTTGTTAGTTGAGTCGTCGCCTGTAAGTTTATTTGCGTTTTGGTTTATCAAGCCGGGCCAGGGGATTGTCCCTTTCTTGTGTTGCGAGTTCATGTCTAAATTTATGTGTCCGCAATTTATTTAAATTTATGTGGCTTTTGTCAAATTGATTTCAATGCTAAAATGGGTTGACAAGGTGAAATTTCTGTGTGTGTGTGTGTGTGTGTGTGAGTACAATTTTTCAAAGGTTGATTGAGTTAGCGGGTATAATGGATGAAGTGAGTGTTGTTTGCAGGGATAACGAACGTTTTGTAACTGTGGCTTGCTTACACAAGCAGCTGTAGGAATAGGCTCTCAGAAATGCCCACAGCTTTGAAATGAGATTCAAGCTATAAAATTCCTGCAAGTAGTTTAAAATAATATGGGAAATCCGACTCGAAGGACCATTAATTAAAATCACAAAACACAAATCGACATTTGTGCGGCGTTTTAAGTTTAACTTACACATTTGTAACCATTGCTTATGTAGACCTAAAACTACATTTTCATTAAAATATATTCAAAATCCGGCTCGAAGGACCAATGATTAAATCACAAGAAACTAAAGAATTTCCTCTTCCTCCATAAGTATATCAAATTTTCCGTTAATAAATTATAGAAATAGCTCGGTTTGGTTCTGCCTTCTTGTTTATTATCTCCAGCTTTCAAATATTTCAAATTCAATATTTATATATATATTTTCAACATCCAAAAATATAAAAGAACATATTTAATCATAAGCTTTTCCATGCTTCCTTCTTGTTTTTAAGTTTGAAATCATTAAATCTAGCCAAAAATTTGAATTATCATTAAAATAAATTCAAAATCCGGCTCGAAGGACCAATTTTTAAATCGGAAAACGCTGAAGGATTTATGTTCTGTTTTTAAAATAGAAAATATGATTATAAATTTATAGGTATTTCCAATTTCCATAAATACTTTCAATATCCGTATCAAACGACCTGTTACTAAATCCCAAAAATAAGATGATGTAGTTATGTTTTACTTAACTAACTCTCGCTCTTATTTTCATAAATTCCTAAATAAAATCTGGCTCGAAGAATCAACTTTTAAGTTACAAGAAATTAAAGTATTTTTTCCTGTAACTTTAGTTTTGAAATACCACATTAGCATCTGAAGCTTTTCATAAATATGTCCAACATTCATAAGCAAATTGAACATCCGGCTCGAAGGACCAGTTATCAAATCATAAACGATATAACTTTTGCATAATTATCTCTAGCTTTTGCATAAAAAATATTTGATTTTTATCAAAATATTGCAAATCCGGCTCGAAGGACCAACAATAAAATCTCAAGAACTTGAAATGCTATGCTTTTCCGTTTATTTTTACATAAAGTCACCTCAGCCATTATCAAAACAATATTTCCTACTATATTTAGACTTATATTAATCGTTTTAGTTTACCCATTAACTATTCATGCTATTCGCTTGATGGCATGTCATTCTCAGCCACTTGTTATTGATGAAGTTGGGCATTAGTAGTTTAGTCAGCTTTTTCCCTGTTGTTGTTTTTGTTTTTATGACGACCCTTAAGGCCTCATAAATGTTGCCTAGTAAAGGGTGGGGTGATGATACACATCAAGGTTTTCATATCAAAATGGCAATAAATAACAAACAATGCTGTCTGCAATTTTCCATTTTATAAAAGAAAAGCCATAAACAAAAGCGTGCCCGAAAATAACCATGTTTTTCCATAAATGCAGACGGCTGGAACCCCAAAAAAAAAAAAAAAAAAAAAAACAATAAGTGAGGCTCAGACCCGGAAATGACTGACACTCATAGTAGAAGGAGCTAAAGTGAGCGAACAGCAGGCGAGTTGAACTTGTAGCATATTTTTGCCTCGCAATTAATTAATCTCCAAGGTAATAACAACAAGGGCAAAAGGGTAGCACAATTGTCTGCCCTTTTGTTTTATTGTTTTGTACATTTTTTCTGGTTTTAGCACTCTCGTGTGTTTGGCGTTGACTCGCCATTTTAATTTATGAAAACGTTGCTGCTGATGGAGGAGGGAGGGTGGGGGATATTAACCCAGGAGTGTAGAAGTCACCACCATCATCAATGTCAAAGAGATGAGTTTGTTTGACATTGGGATAAGGCAAAATGGTTGTATGGGATTAAAGCTGGAAGTTTTTTTTTGGGGTGAATTATATGAGGCATACTGTAATTCAGACATACAAATAGAACAAATTGTTGTAATAACTGACAATGTATTTGTTTTGTTTTTTTTAGTATTTTATTAACCTTTCACCATCATAAAACACGTATTTAAATTGATAAATGACAGATGGCGTTACGCCTTTTTTATGTTATTGAGGAGTTTAACTACAAACACCATGACACAAGATTTTTATATAAAGAAATATGTATAAAAATGCTGAAAAATAATAAAGTATGATTAAGTTTTCATAAAAATTTTAAATCCTACCCCTCACACTCAAAACCATACCACTCACTGGCACATTGCTCTTTAAATGCCACAAAAAAAAAACTCAGCGATTTACAACCCAAAATGTTAATGTCAACAATTGCTAAAATACAGCCTTAACTTCCAACTCTCCGTCCCCCTCTACCTACATTCAAATTGCCGCCACCGCAACTCACATAAAAGCGATTTAGCGCATTAAAAACCCCCCCCACCCAGAAGTTGGGGGGAGGAGGGAATGAAAAACTCCATCGAAAAACCTCTTTTAATTCTTTTTTAAGCAAACAAATAAAATTATGCACAGTGCACGAGAGGAGGGGGGGTTTGGGGACCATAAACACGGCAAATAAATATCAAGAATGATGGAAGGAGCAAACCCCCCCCCCCACGCTTTATCCCTCGGGTGCCCTCAACGCGGCCATTATGACGAAAAATGCTCGAAGAAAAAGCACATTTCACATTTCGTTTGTAAAAATGAAAAAAGATGAAGAAGAAAACCAAAAAAAAAAACAGCCAAAGACTGAAGCAGACTTTTCACAGAGTTATGTCTGAGACAGGCAGACGACGACGACGGCGACGACGAATGAATGACGCGAGGCTTTTTTCTGTGTGTTTAATGAGCTAAGCGGAAGGAAGTCAGTCAGCGCAACGACGAAGTCGTCGACGTTGTAATATAAAATAAATAAAAACAGGCGGCACACAATTTTAAAGTCGCGCCCTCTCCCTCGCACCCATTATATACTTAGCTAGCATAAAGCAAAGTTGAAAATTAGCGCATCTGTCACTTTTACTTTTCGGGTATTTATATTTTGTTTTGCAATTTTGGATTTGCTTGTCACGTTGGTTGACAAAGCAGGAACTGAAGATTCAACAAAAAAAAAAAGGGCATTAAAAAATTTAATTTTGTTAAGTCAACTTTGGGGTGACGAAAAATGAAAAGGGTACAAAGAGTACAAAGTTGTGATTTAAGCCACTTTACGATTATGGATTTGGTTGAAAACAATAAAACTCACTCATTTGGGGCTTCCTAATAGCGTAATAAAAAACGTTGAACTTCAACCGGAAATCGAAACGGATATTTTCAATGAATATAAGAGAAACTTATTGGTGGTATTTTGGGGAATTCACTCAGTCGGAGGTGCCCAGAGCCAGCTTAGGGCTCTGGAAAACTGGTTATTGCCTGCATTCCAATCATTCGTACCCAACAACAAAATCTACGCAGAAGACAACGCATACATATTTTGTTGTTGCGTTCAATTTAGTAAGAGATGTAAGAGAAATATAAAATAAAAACCATACGAAGTTTCAGTTGCAATTGCGAAATGCGTTAGACTCCAATCGCGCGGCCATGTCTATGCGTAAAACCACAAGCGCATAGACTGTGGGCACCCCTCATCTGACGATTGTTTATAAAGCTTTTAAAAAGGTTGTTAACATACGAATACGAATTTTGATACTATGTTACAAAAATAGAGGAAAGTAAGTTAACTTTGGTTAAGAATCCTTGGTTTTAATATTAAAAATATTAAAAATAAAGGAAAATTAACTTCTGCTCGGCCGAAGTTTGTATGCCCTTGCATTAAGTTTTCTAACTAATTTAAAAGACAGTTCTACTGAAAACGAACAAGTTTTTCTCACTAAGACTACTTATCTGACTCTAATTTTTTTATGACAGCTATACTATACAGATGTCCGATTTCGACCAAACTTAGTGTAATCATGCAAAAGCATCGCAAACTAAGAAATACAAAGTTTGGAGGCGTTTTCCTTCAAAACAAAAAGGTTTTTCTAACAAAAACTAGTTTTTCGACCAATCATTCATATGGCAGCTATATGCTATAGTCAACCGATTTTGACAAAACTTTCAGAAATTGTGTAAAAGCGTATAAAATACATATATGCAAATTTTAAAGAGGTTTCATAGAAAACAAAATAGTTTTTCTTACTAAGACTTAATTTTAGACTCTACTTTTCCATGACAGCTATACTTTATAGATGTCCGATTTCGGCAAAACTTGGCAGAATATTGGAGAAACACATAAAACTAGTAAATACGGAGTTTGGAGACGTTCGCATGGAAAACCAAAAATATTTTTGAAATAAGACTATTTTTCAGACCTATCTGTTGTATGGCAGTACTTTTATATGACAGCTATACTATATAGATGTCCGATTTCGACCAAATTTGGCAGAAATATAAGAAGGCATAGAAAACTAGTAAATATAGAGTTTGGAGACGTTTTCATTAAATACATAACAGTTTTTCCCACTAGAACTAGTATTTCGACCGATCGTTCCTATGGCAGCCATATGTTATAGTCATTCGATCCGGTCGGCTCCGACAAATGTGCAGCGTATTTATACCAGAAGACTTCGTGCAAAGTTTGGTGGCGATAGCTTTAGAACTGACGGAGGAGATAACATAGAAACAGATGGACACGGTCAAATTAACTCAGCTCGTCATGCTGATCAAGAACATATATAAAATATACTTTATGTGGTCGGAAATGCTTCCTTCTATGCGTTACAAACATCTGGACAATTTTAATATACCCTCTGCAAGGGTATAAAAACATAAGAGTCAAACAATTATAAATTGAATCCTCTTTAATCTTAATCTAATACCTATGTGTTCTTATGTCCATCTCTTTTTGAAATCAATTCCATCCTTGTATGCTCACACATAAGTTCCGTTTCCGGAATTATTTGGAGTGATTTTATATCTATAGCTTCCGCATCTGGTAAAAGTAGGGTCTCATGTGCAAGCTTTTTTCGTTACATTTCCTCCTTCATTACAACTTTGTGTTATTTCTTAACAACTTTCAACTGATAGAATTTTATAGCTCATCCACAATACACACACACACACACACAATATTCCTACTTTATGTTGAAAAGCTGATCAAAAACACAAAACTGACAATTGCACAAAGCTTTTCAAAACGCATAAACACAAAAACAGCAACGCAGAATCCATTTCGTCCGAAGGACAGAACTGCAGCAGCGCTCCTCCTATCGTGTTCTGTACTGTTATCCTGTCCATGCTCATTGGCCACTTAAAGACAAAGCACAACCGGAGCAAAGGCAGACGCAGCCGCCAGTTGCCAATTGCCAGTGCAACGAAGCGGCAAATGCAACACCACGACACGACAACAACAACAACAACAACAACAGCAGCTTCAGTTGCAACATGAACACACTTTAACCCAGGAGTCGATATCATTTCCGGCCAAATGCGTTTACAATGTGGCCTGAAGAGCAGACATAAAGAGTGTGCGAGAGTTGAGCCATCCACCTCACATTTCAACTTAAAGAGCCTTTTGCTACAGTTGGAAACCAAAATTGCATTCCACAAAAATTTTGTAGCCTAAACGTTGACATGGACTGACGTCTGGGGCCGCTGACATGCCGCCGTCTAGTCGAAAATAAAAGTTTGAACTGCCATGGGGAAACCAAACACTGGGGGAAAACAAATGTAGATCTAAGAAGGAGCTCATTTGTCATTGAAAATTTCTAATTATTTTATTTATTATCTCTTTTCATGTCATTTATTTGCCTGGATTTGTAGGTGAGTAAACTAACCGATTTTTAATTAACAATTTAATTGTTTGCAATAATAAGTAGGTTTGAGCTAGGACCCGGCTCGTAGTACCAAAAGCCCTTTAAATAAAACGGCTTGGTACCAAATGATTGAATTTTATGTGAAAATACAGCTCTAAGCTCTTAAACGCGGAATCTAGAATCGGACCAAAAGCTCACAAAACAACCCAATTTGGTACCAAATGACTTAATTTAGTTAAAAACCACTCTTATAATTCCTCTGCGTGGGTTTAAAAACAAGGCTAGAGCTTGGTCTGCTTTAATCACTTAACAGTTGGTCTTAGGATCCGGCTCGAAGGACCAAAAGTTGACAAATAGAACCAGCTTGGTACCGAATGACATAGTTTAATTTGAAATCACTTTAATTAACCCGCTGCAATGGCATAAAATCAATATTAGACTCTATTCTGCATTAATCACTTAAAAGTTGCATTTAGAAGCCGGCTCGAAGGACCAAAAGTTCACAAATCGAACCAATTTGGTACCAAATGACTTAGTTTAATTAAAAACCACATAAAGAAACCCTCTGCGTTGGCTTCAAATCAATGCTGAAATTTGGTCTGCTTTGAAAACTTAAAGTATCCGGTTCGAAGGACCAAAAGCTTACAAATCGAACCAGCTTGTTGACGAATGTTTTTATTTAATCTGAAACCATTTTAACAAACCCTATGCAAGGGTATAAAAACAATGTTTGAATCTATTCGGCTTTTATCGCTTTAAAGGTTCGCCTTAGGATCCGGCTCGAAGGACCAAAAGCTCACAAAACTAACCAGCTTGGAGCCAAATGACGAAAATGAATTTGAAACCGTTTCGACAAACCCCCAGCAATGGTTTAATAACAGTGCTAGTATTTGGTCTACTTTTATCACTCAGAAGGTTCGACTTAGAACCCGGCTCGAAGGACCAACTGTGCACCACACCTCTCTCAACCTAACTTTTCTTTCAGTGTAGAGTTTTTACCATATTCCATGCTTGTGTAGAGCCAAGCCAGTTAGTCATTCAGTCACTCACTCGGTCAATCAAATATCTCACCAATCAACGGCGCGTCATTCTGTCTGTCTCACTTGCTCTTACCCCCCTCTTTTCATCACTCCTTCTCTCTCTCTCCTCCACCCCCCTTTTAGCTTAGCTCGCCTTGGCCTGTCAAGTTGTCGTCTGGGGCCTGTGAAATTAGCGGCTGGCTGGCAATTATGGTAGGGGCAGAGGGTCATGGGGTGTGGGAGGGGGGGAGTGGATCAGGTGAAGTGCACAACTGTACCTCCCGGGGCCGCCTCCTACTTTCATCAGACTTTTGTGAGGCACTTGAACGGAACACGCAGCTGGTTTTCAGGCTTTTTTTTTTCCTAGCCATTTTGCGCAGACAGCACAGCAATTCTTCAGCCTGGCTAATTGTTGTTGTTAGCAATTTCCGTTGCCAAAAACTGGGCTAATTGGGCTTTGGGAGACTCTGGCTGAAACTGACAGAGAGAGAGGAAGTTTAATTGAAAATCAATAGGCAAAGGGCACAGCTGCATATTTGTGAGGGAGATCTAAGCCGCTTTAAGCATAATTTTGCATAGATTATTAAGAACTCTGTTTAAAGTCAGCTCCCAGCCATTTTCAAAGCTTTTCTCCCGGCAAACTCTAAGAATGTTTTAATTAAATCAAAAAAGCAAAGCAGCTGCCAAGCGCCAAGCTCACGTGAACAAGTTTTCCCTTCGTTTCCTTCTGCGTTTTTTTGGAAGCCAGTAAAATTCATTAAAAAAAAATTTAATTTTCGCTCAACAAGTTGGAAAAATGAAAGGCAAATGAAGGGTGGGGGGGTGGTAGGAAGAGAGGTATGCACTTTTGCTAATAAGTTTTTTCCCAACGCTTTTTTCGGCGCTTTTCGAATATCAGATGACGTTCGCCGGAGCTACAAAAGTTTTCCAACGTGTCATGCGAGAATATATTTCCAGCTGGGAAAGCATTTTAAGACAGAGAGACAGAGAGAGAGAGAGAGAGGAGGAGATATTTGGAGTGAAGGGGTCGCGGGCTTAGCCTTTTCTGTGTCAATGTGTGCCAAGAGTTGTGGTCCCCAGCCCCATCATCCCCTCGAGTTGAAGCCTGGCTGCACAGCAAAGTGTTTGCTGTTGTTGTTGTTGTTGTTCTTGTTGGTGAGTGCGCAACGAGGCATGCACACGGTTTACATTAGGCTAAGTAGCACACACACACACACACACACAACCACAACCCTTACCTCCCACCCTCCCTAAGCAACCAACTCTACCCAAATAGAAGCCACCTCAGAGCAAACTCTCTTGGCGCCTATCTTAGGGGAACCCTTAGCACAGTGGTTCGAAATTTTGTAAAGTTTTAAGTGTCTAAGCACTTTTGGATAAGTTTCACTTTCCTGGTGGTGTTTCTTCTACAAATTTATGACTGAAAATATTATTTCTTAGTAAATTTATATAAAAAATTACCTATTTCTTTATGTTGCTCACTTGAAAGACACACAAATTCATGATTTTTGCCTTGTGAGCTGTAGCGGAGTCTTGTTAAAAGGTCTACAGCTCGTTTTGCTAATAATGTTGTATAAATAGGCCTTTAAATTGTCGGCTTGTTACACTTTCGCCGAAGTTTTGACGCCTTTTTCACAAAAATACACCATCATAGGCCACTCCCCTCCCAACCATCATTTCAGGCGAATTGTTACCTCTCTCTGAAATCTCGAAATAAGTTCGGACTCTTCTCTGGATGACACAGCAAATACTCTTTGCTGAACGATTTCTCTATGGTGAAAATTTCTAGTCGTTATACAGAATCCATCAGTGGGCATTGTTCGTGCACTGGCAACGCAATGCTTTCGGTTTGGCTCTAGTGAGCAAGAGACCGCCCGTGTGTCTATTATGTACTCTTTTACGTTTCAAATCAAGTTTTATTATGTGCCACATTCTGTTCTTACTGATACTCAAACCACGAGACATAATTTTCTTCCTGCGCAATGGATTTCGACGAATTCGATCTTTTACGGCAAAGGTATAAGGTTTATAAATAATGCTGCATACTTTTCAGAGCAGTATGATGATATATTTACATTACTGTTAGTGCTCTGCTATTTAAAATTAATTCCACAGAATAACGGCTACATCGAAGTCGACCAGGGTCGAGTTAAACTTAACCCCACAATATAATTTTATAGAAAATAATTTAAATTAAGATATTTCATTCTTAAAATAAGGCGACAGACATTAATCTAAGTAGAACTCTGTTGTTGTAGAACAGAACGTTTCATTCACCCTAAAATATAGAACAATTTATGTAGAAATTTGCCCGAATATTTGAAAAAATATAAAAAAAAACAACGCTTGTAATTCTCAAGTTTAAATTCCCTGCTTTTGGAATATAAAGAGGACAGCTGATATTTGAAACGCTAAGAAATTCGCTCAAAAATATAGGAAAATATGGAAAAATATGGAAATGGAATTCCCAGCTTTGGCATTTTAAAAGGGGCAGCTGATACTTGGCTTGCTCAGAAATTCATCCTAAAATATAGAAAAATTACTGTAGAAAATCGCCATAAAATTGAATCAAAAATTTGCATACTGTGACTCACGAGCTTGCTTGATAGTCGAATGCAATAAGATGTCATTCGTTAAGGCTTTCTCGGGTCTTCAAGTTCAAGTTCCAGACAAGTTGAAGTTAGAAAAAATAAAATTGACTACTAATTTTAGTGTGATGTTCAGAAATAAGACTTGAGTGAACCAAAAGAAATGAAATATAATATAAAAACAAAAACTTTTTATACTTAAATTTAAATTTTAGCCACGTCCTGTTCCGCCCCCACAATTTGAAAAAAACGACATATCTTTCACAATTTTTAAGATAGAAGCTTAGTACCTTCTCGACATACTTAGTAATCAGTATTATTTATCGATCCTTTGAAGCAATGGTCAAGATGAGATAAACCATAGTCTAGCTATGGGGAAAATGCATCAACAAATGCCACGAGTGGAGTTAACACTGCATACACTTTGTTGATGTGGTGGCAACGTAGTGCTCTCTCTAAAGTCAAACTTAACAGCCATTTCTTACCTTTTTGGTAATTAAATTTTTAGCGAGGTAGGTAAAACAGTAAAACTACCCTTAAAATGGTTTTTATACCATTTTTTACCCACTGTGCCTCAGAGATTGGCAAGCGAAATGTTCTGCTCTTCTCACGTGCTTGTGTATGTTTTGGCATAACGCGTTGATAAGCCAAAAGGCTAAGAGTTGGCCACGTTTGGGACCTCAAGGGTTAAGGGGGGGTCGCATATTCCCCCCAGATAACTAAAAAACAAAAAAAAGTGAACATAAATTTATCACGAAAATAGAAAAAAAAAAACACAAAAAGTTGATAAGCAACCTGGCCAGGCGGTGGCCAACCTCACTTAACATATTTTCTACCCTTGCCCACTGATGAGGACGATGGCGAGGAGGAGGGGCTGCATTGTCTATAAAAATTTATGTCTAACAGGGCAAATGCCGCAGCTCTTGGTTTAATGGTGTGAATTATATTAAGCGACGCCGACAACACACACACACGCACATGTGTACTGTGCCAACAGGGGCGTGGTTTAGGGGAGGCGCACACACACACACACACATATTAAAATGTGCAAGGGCGTTGTGTGTGTGTGTGCCGCTGATTTGTTTTTATCACAGCTCCCGGGAGGCATCAATTATGCGCTGTTGTCAGAGCGAAGTTCTTTCGCCCCTTTTTTTTTTTTTGGCAGAGGAAGCGTTTAATGGAAAAGAATGAAAAAAGAGGGTGAGGGAGGAGAGTGTAAAAAATGGGGTGTCTCTTTTTTAAAGTGGTTGCTGTAGGTTAATATGGAAATACTGAAATTTTCACAAATTAGTTTGGGATTTTTTTTACATCGGTTTTTTGGCTGTTCTTTACTGCAGAAAACTCTTTCTCAGTAAAAATTTGTCTATAAACAAATTAATTTAAATTAACATCAAATGCCAAATCAAATATTTAACCTAAAATGCTAATTCAATGTTCATTTAAAACCCAAATAAAATCTAGCTCAGAAAATCTAATTTCATAATTTTTGTGCCTTTTTGCAAGGCTTTTGGCACAAAAACTTATTTAATTATCACTTCATGCGGTCTATTTGGGTTAGTTGCCAACACACTCACTTATACACACACACACACACACACACACACAGACACACACGCACACGCCTAAATGCATTTGAAAAGGCTTCGTTTTTAGATTATAAAAGGAACTTTTTGAGAGAAAATTATGATGTTTTTTTTCTAGTTATATATATATATTTTTTTTTTTTCATTTTCTCTTCATGTAAAATGTAATTAAAGCATACTTTTAGAGTTATATACACGGGAGAGTGCGAGCAAAATATGTGTGGTGCGGGGGGAGGAGGGGGGGATACCAAACAACTACAAAGTATTCCAAATTTTGTGGCTTGACTTGGGTGGCAGGCTGGCAGGCCAAGTGCCATAAAGTGTGGTGTGAAGTGCTCTGCCATGTGAGTTTTTACTTTTCAATGCGGCTTTGGTTGGTTACTGGCAAAAACAACAACAACAACAACAACAACGACAACAACAGCCACATAAAAAATATGTCAAGAGAGTCGAGTGGGATGCGCACCAGCGTTGGCGTAATTAGGAAACTTGCTTGCCACTTGACTTGGTTATGAAGCAACTGCTGGGATGGGTGGAGACTGGAAAGAAGAAAGGGTGTGGGGAGTGGGGAGGGGAGAGATAGATGTGTAGAAAGCATAAAACGGGCCAACAAATTAGATGCTAATCTGTAGAGTGCTGGCTAAATATGTCAAGGAAATAAAGTTAGAAAGGAAGCAGGTTTCACTTAATCAGGAAACTTCTTAGAGCGGAAATTTGTTGTAAAAAAACCAAATTGGGTAATCATTCGATTAAGGAATTAGGGAATCTATTGAAATTTGAGTCTGGAATGGGAAAGGAATGGGTAAGAAATGAGCAAGAAATGAGTAAGGAATGAATAAGGAATCAGTTTGGAATGCGAAAGGAATGAGTAAAGAATGAGTAAGGAATGAGTAAGGAATGAATCAATAATGAGTAAGGAATGCATCAGGAATGAATCAGGAATGAGCAAGAGATCAGTAAGGTAGCAGTAAGGAATCAGTAAGGAATCAGTAAGGAATCAGTAAGGAATCAGTAAGGAATCAGTAAGGAATCAGTATGGAATGAATTGAGAATGAATAAGGAATGGGTAAGGAATGAATCAGGACTGCATAAGGAATGAGTTAGCAATGATTAAAGAATGAGTATGGAATGCGAAAGGAATGCGAAAGGAATGAGGAACCATTAAGTAAGGAATGAGTAAGGAATAAGTAAGAAATGAGTAAGGTATGCGTATGGCATGGATAAGGAATGGATAAAGAAATTATAAGGAATGGATAAGGAGTGGATAAGGAATGGATAAGGAATGGATAAGGGATGAGCATGGAATCCGTAAGGAATCATTAAGAAATGAAGTAGGAATGAGAGAGGATTACGAGAGGAATGAGTAAGGAACGACTAAGGAATGGGTAAACTAAGAATGAGTAAGCAATGGGTAAGGAATGAGTAACGAATGAGTAAGGAATGAGAAAGGGACTAGAAACTAATGAGTATGGAATGAGAAAGGAATGCGAAAACACTGCGAAAGTAATGAGTAAGGAATCAGTAAGGAATGAGTAAGCAATGAGCAAGGAATGTATCAGGAATGAACCAGGAATGAACCAGGTATGAGGAAGGAATGAGTAAAGAATGCGTAAGGAATTAATATCGAATGAGAAAGGTATGCGTATGGAAAAGATAAGGAATGGATAAGAAAATGATAAGGAATGGATAAGGAGAATTTAAGGAGTGGATAAGGAACCCGTTAAGAATGAGTAGGGAATGAATAGGGAATGAGTATGGACTGCGAAAGGAATGATTAAGCAATGAGAAAGTAATGAAAAAGGAAGGAGAAAGGAATAAGAAACGAATAAAAAAAGGAATGAGTAAGGAATGAGAAAGGAATTAGATACAATTAAGTATGGAATGAGTATGGAATGAATGAGTAAGGAATGAGAAACTAAGAGTAATAATTGAGTAAGAAATATGCACCGGTAATTTATAATGCAGAATGTGATTAGAAAAATAATTAAAGCGTCAATAAGGAAACGAAATCAGTAATCATTAAGGGATGGGAAAGATATGAATACAAAAAGCGAAGGGAATCAGAAAATGCAGTGTAAGGCATACGAATGTTATAAAAAAAAACAATGTTAAACGAATCGAAAGAGACTTGAAAAGAATAGGAAAAAATTAGGCTAAATATCGAAAAGAGTTTGGTTTTGATTATTTGACTCACTCTTCAACTATGCTAGGGTAAGGGACACGCTGTATCACTAGACGAGCTCTTCACAGCTTAATTATTTGCTAAAACGAAACAAATTTGGATTTTGTAAAATCTTTCAAAACAAATAATACAAATGTGTCACACACCTAAATTCCCAAAAAAACAGCTTATTAAACTAGTCCTAAACCAATTTTGTCGCTCAAAGCTACTTAATTAAAAATGTAACCTAAAAAGTAGGCAACAAAATTTGAAAATTGTGAAAAAGAGAAGAAAAACTCACACACACAGAGAAACCATACAACAAAAATCCACAAAAGATGTGGCCCGAAAAATTTAATTGTCACATTTTGGGCACACAACAACAACACATGAGACCACCGACCCCCCGACCCTCAGCCACTGCCCTGGAGGAGAGAGACGGCAGGATTTTATGGTCCTTGGTCCTGTTCACTTTTATGGTCATTTTATTTTAATTGTTGTTGTTTGAGACAAGGCTACAGTTGTGATAAAAATGTATCTAAGTAGTCGTTCCTCTAAATAAGTGGCATTGATATGACTCGGACAAGAACAACAACTTCATCATTAGAAATTATGTTTATGAGGCAACAATTAAAAGCAATTCAGACCAAAGAAGAAAAAGAACAATGGAAGAATGCTGGCCAAATTAAATGCTGCATGTCCTTGTGTTTTGAATTTGTTTTTTTGTTCTACGCCAACTGTTCTTACAATGAATAGGAAAATAAAAGGCCATGCCCCCTTATAAACTCGCACACACACACATAGAACAATTAACCAACTGTAGTTGTTGGAGAGCAGCAGAAGAGGCAGGAAGCACATGATTATGATTATGAGTCGTAGGACTCGTCATTGTCCTGCTTCTTCTTCAAATATGGCAACTCAGTTGTTGTTTTAATTGTAAGCCGAGGCTTGTGTGCTGTGTGTTTGGTTCTTTGTTTGAAGTTTTCGAGTTGGAATTGTACTTTTTTTTTTTTTTTTGGTTTGTGTTAGTTGTTTTGTGTTCTCTGTTGATGAGATGGCTAGAACACCAGACCACCAGCAACAATTTTCCCTAGCATACTTATGGGAGGTAACTTTAAATGCAATTAAATGAAGAGCTAAAAATGATTTTGTTTGTGGGAGGGGCTTAAAAGGTATTTAACTTTGATTATTTTAACTGGTTTTCCCTTGTTTTGTCATTTGAATTTTGTTACAGGACAATTTGAGAAGTCAGAGTGAGTTTTTTAATACAAAACCTAGAAAAAACAGTTCATACTTTTGGCTACGAATCGAATAAGTCATCATTTTTAGTGTTTTTAGAGGTTGGCCATTCGAGCCGGATTCTGGAATTGAGTAACAGGCTAGTTAGGCACACTGAACCAAAGCTACAAAGGTTTTACACATAGAACTTTCATAGCTTCTGTACATTTTAAGTAATTGCTAAAGGTCATGTCAAGTTATGAGCAAAAGAATGTTTGCTGCATTAACTTTTGCTGGTACAGAGTATATTAAAGTCGAGCTTGACCGACTTTCTTACTTGTTTCCTTAAGCTGTTATCTAAGACGAAATGGTAGTTGATAGGAGGAGCAACCTCGTGTATGCTTTTCTTCATTTTTTTCTACCCAAAATTCTCCCTTTTACGGAGGGGGAAACTCAAAATGATTAAGTTACCGCAACATTTTTGGCTCATATGTAAATTTACCAAATGGCAATCCTCCCCTAAGACGTTGATAATAATGAAGTTGTGTTCGCAAATGAGTTCAGCCGACTTCTTGTTGTGGTTTTTGGCATTGTTTGTTATTTCTCGTTTATTTTTTTGCCTCCTTGCCGCTTCATTAGGCATCACCAGCCCACTGTGTGTGTGTGTGTGTGTGTGTGTGTGTTGCCTATCAACAGGCGGTTCGCTCGACTTGCTAAGAAATTTTCAAGGATATGAGTTGTTACTTAATGTTATGAGCCACATTTCCTTTTTCTTCGTTTAATTTTGGTTCTTTTTTTTTCCAACAAAGAGACGTTTTCTTCTTTCAGTCGCTTAAACTGTCGTTTAGTTAATGATGCAGCATGTAGTGACAGTTAGCAGCAGCAGGAATCCCCTTCCCTAAAAGTTGGCAGACATCGGAAGTCTGCCAAAAAGACCTTAAAAGACGGAACAGGAAATGACAAGCCTTAAGGCAATTTGTTTTCAGGCTTAATTTTTGCACATGGTTTTAGGTTGTTTTATGTTTTTTTGTCTTTGTCTGAAGTACAACTGTACGTATGCTTGATTTAATGATTTTGTTTTCTTGCTGTTCTGGCAGTTGCCCACTTGTGTTTAATGAGCAGCCAAATACCTGATAAATTGATGTTGCTGGAACAAAAAATTAAAGGAAATTAAAACTCTTTAAGAATGTACCCTTTTATTCTACTTCTTTCTACCCCAATGACACTTGTAACCTTCCTAAATTTCCTTTAAAGGAAATTTAGGAAGGTTACAAGTGTCATTGGGGTAGAAAGAAGTAGAATAAAAGGGTACATTCTTAAAGAGTTTTAGAAGCTGGGGTCAGGCACCCGAAAAGGTGCCCAGTATCAAGTGTACAAGTGGTGCAGTAGAGTGTCTTCTCCGACGGATAGTCAGGTGTTGGGCTGCCTCTCAGAAAACGTTGTCCCGTTCATATTACGGAGTGTAAGGAACCCACGCAGTATGAAATTGCAGCAAGAACTTCGTAAGAGCCTCTCTTCTCTTTTCCTCCTATGCCTCTGCAAGCTGTTGACAGCTTTGACTTTGTTGTTGCCGTTTGCCTCAGACAGCTACAAGCACACACACACACACACACACAATATAAGGCAATAATCGATTATCTCTTTTGCTTTTATAACCTTGCAGAGGGTATATTGGAATTTTCCATAGAATTAAGCATTTCCGACCACATAAAGTATATAACTTCTTGATCAGCATGACGAGCTGAGTTGATTTAGAAATAAGGATAATGTATAACTTGAGTTTTAAAAGCTATCTCAACCAAACTTTGCACGAAGTCATTTGGTACAAATACGCTACACATTTGTCGAAACCGGCCAGATCGGATGACTATAACATATAGCTGCCAACTAGTTCTAGTGAGATAAACTTTTTTGTTTTTAATGCAAACGTCTCCAAACTCCGTACTTGCTAGTTTTCTATGTTTTTCCATGATTCTGCCAAGTTTGGTCGAATTTAAACATCCATAAAGTATAGCTGCCATATAAAAGTAAGGTTAGAAAAATAGTCTTAGTGAGAAAAACTTTTTTGTTTTCTATTGAAACCTCTTTAAAATTAGCATATATTTATCTTATAAGCTTTCACACAATTCTTGAAAGTTTTGTCAAAATCGAATGACTATAGGTTATAGCTGCCATAGGAATGATCGGTCGAGAAACTAGTTTTAATGATAACAACTTTTTTGTTTTTAAAGCAAACGTCTCCAAGCTCCGTATTTACTAGTTTTTAATGCTTCTTCGTAATTCTACCAAATTTGGCCGAAATCGGACATCTATATAGTATAGCTGCCATAAAAAAGTAAGGTTAAAAAAATATTCTTAGTGAGAAAAACTTTTTTGTTTTCTATGGAAACCTCTTCAAAATTGGCAAATATATTTATTTTATAAGCTTTTACACAATTCTACAAAGTTTTGTCAAAATCGAATGACTATAGGTTATAGCTGCCATAGGAATGATCGGTCGAGAAACTAGTCTAAGTGAGAAAAACTTTTTTTTTTCAAAGAAAACGCCTGCAAAGTTTGTATTTCTTAGTTTGCCATGCTTTTTCATGATTTCACTAAGTTTGGTCGAAATCGGCCATCTATATAGTGTAGCTGTCATACAAAAGTAGAGTTGAAAACGTGGTCTTAGTGAGAAAAACTTTCTTTTTTTTCAACGGAAACCTCTTTAAAGTTGGCTTAAATTTATTTTATAAGAAAAGTAGTGAGAAAATCAGTCATGTGTTATTCCATTTCAATTCGTAACTCTAATTACAATTTCTAATGCATACCCATTCCTTTCAAATTCAATTCCTCAGCCCTTTTTCAGTTCTTAATGTAGTTTATTTATCGAAAATTGTTTTTTTATTTTTGAATCAATGCATATATATAATATAAAGGACTGACCGAACCCTGCAAAGGGGTAACCAGTCTATATAATAGTGGCAAGCATTAACTTTACAGTAATTCTTTTCAAAATGCACCTCCATCTAGACACACACACACACACACATTAGCAATTATTCAAAGTCTAGACACATAAGAGTGGTCAACAATTTTTTGTGCTTGGGTGAAACCTTCTGCTGCTATCACCTGTCCCATAAATAGTGCACAAATGAATTATTAAAGCCAAAAACTTTAGACCCAACCCCAACCCGAGGGCAACGCTTTCCTTTTTTTAAGATGCTTAAATGCAACGCTGTCTGGCCCTCACAGGAGGAGGAGCAGGAGCAGGAGAGTGGCAGGGCGGGCAGGCGCTAGTAGTCTGGCCACTATACACAAAAAAAAAAAAAAAATATACGTAAAGTTTTCATTTGCTGTCTCTCCTCAACTGCAAAGTAATAAAAAGCGCTGCGGCCCGTTATAATAAGCGGCGGCAACTGCGCAGGAAAAATGGAAGAAAAGTCTTTGCCACATAAGTGGCACCTGTGACCAAAAAACCGCACAAACAGCAGCAGCCTTTCCCCCCCTCCAGCTGTTGGCTGGAAAGTTTCGCGGCGCGGTTTTCAGTTTTTTGTTAGGTTTTTTTTTTCTTATAAAATGTTATTCGACAGACGACGATTTGGTATTAAGGCCAAATCTTAGGCGAAAATTAACTAAGTTTCCGATGCTCCTAAAAGCAAACATTTGATGCCAATCCTAACAAAATAGACAAAGCCGCCGTTTAGAGCAGAACTTTTAAGGCAGCCACTTCACACAAGCACATAATTTTCATTCCTCCGCCCCCCTACCACCCTAATGTCTTTGCTTTTCCCCTACACAACCAATTTGCCAGCCGTTTTATTTGCGGTTGTCGTACATTTATGGCCTTTTTGGCTGCTGCTGCTGCCTTTTGTTGTTTTCATTCTGTTGCACTCCACATTCGCATTTAGTGTAATCTGTTTGTGGTTCTCTCTCTCTCGCCGCCGCCCCTGCTGTTCCTAATGAAGGTCCTGCTCCTTGTTGACCATTTAAGTGCAAGTCTAATTACACTGAAATTGTTCGAATTATGCAATTTTTTTTTTTGTTGTTGTTTTGTTTTTAGAGCTAAATCTTTTGTGTTGCGTCTCTGGGCTGTGTAATTTAGCTCTCTTAAACGCAAGTGGTGAAAATAAAGGGTGTGTTTTTATACCCTTGCAAAGGGTATTATAATTTTGCCCAGAAGTTTGCCAACGCATAGAAATATTAATATTCGACTCCATAATCAGGTTGACAATCAGGTTGACAAGCTGAGTCGATTGAGCTTTGTCCGTCCGTCTGCCTGTTTCTACGAGAACTAGTCTCTCAGTTTTGAATCTACGAGCTGAAATTTTTTACAGTCTTATTTTTGCTGCACGATACTAATATGTTGGAACAGACTAGATCGTATGACTATATCTCATAGGAATTATCGATCGGAAAACTAGTTTTAGTATGAAAACTTATATCTTTTCAAAAGAAACCTCTCCAAACGTTGTATTCATAGATTTTCTATGCTTTTTTATAATTTTGCCAAGTTTTATTCAAATCGGACAACTATATGGTATGACCCATACAAAAGATAGGTCTGAAAAACAGTCTTAGCTTAAAAATCTTTTTTGTTTTCCATGCGAACGTCTCCAAACTTCGTATTTTCTAGTTTTCTGTGCTTCTCCAATATTCTGTCAAGTTTTGCCGAAATCGGACATCTATAAAGTATAGCTGTCATACAAAAGTAGAGTCGAAGAAGTAGTCTTCGTAAGAAAACCTTTTTGTTTTCAATGTAAACCTCTTTAAAATCGGCATAAATTTATTTTACAAGCTTTTACACAATTCTTTAAAGTTTTGTCAAAGTCGGATGACTATAGCATATAGCTGCCATAGGAATGATCGGTCTAGTTTTAGAAACTAGTTTTAGTGAGAAAAACTTTGTTCTTTTCACAGAAATCGATTCCAAACTTTTTACTTCTATGTTTGCTATGCTTTCCCATGATTCCTCTAAGTTTGGTCGAAATCGGACATCTATATAGTATAGCTGTCATACAAAAGTAGAGTTGAAAACGTAGTCTTAGTGAGAAAAACTTTCTTGTTTTCAATGGAAACCTCTTTTAAGTTGGCATATATTTATTTTATAAGCTTTCACACAATTTTTCAAAGTTTTGTACGAATCGGATGACTATAGCATATAGCTGCCATGGGAAGGATCGGTCGAGAAGCTAGTTTTAGTGAGAAAAACTTTTTTGTTTTCAAAGAAATCAACTCCAAACTTTGTATTTCTTAGTTTGCTATGCCTTCCTACAATTTTGACCAAGTTTGATTGAAATCTGACATTTATATAGCATAGCTGTCATAGAAAAGCAGTCAGAAAAGTAGTCTTGGTGAGAAAAACTTGTTTGTTTTCAGTGGAGATGTCCTTCAAATTAGTTAGAAAAACGTGATGCAAGGGTATACAAACTTCGGCCAATCCGAAGCTACCTTTCCTCTATTTTTTTAACCTTTCCAGTTATTAAAATTATTTTTTACAGATTTTTTACGTTGTTTTCTACTATATTTCCGAACTCCAAACGTCTTCGGGTATCAAAAACAACGGGCAACGGGAAAATAATTGTCTAAATTAAACACCCTTTGCAATTGGCGGCATGGAGTTGTAGTTTCCGCTTAAACTCTTTTGCTCTTAATTAATTGCAATCCATTGAAATGGAATGGTGCTGGGATTCTCTTCAAGTTAAGTGGTGCTTGTGGCAAATCCTTTAGTTTCAAACTGCCTTCAAACCAGTTAAGTCACGATCAATTTCGTCACATTTGACATATGCGTTTGCTTTTACCTTTTTCTTTACATTTTGTAATGCAAACATCTTGTTTAACCCTAGAAGCTGTTGTGTAACATAGTGTGTTTGCCTTATTTTACTGCTGCTTACACAGACACACACACAAACACTTTCGAAGGACATCTGATCCCACACAAAGTCCTACAGCTTGGGCCACTTACGTACCTTCCTGCTGCTGCTCCTGCTGGCATGTTGTCCTACCAATACAATAAATATTTAATGCACATGTTATTACATCAATAAGTGTGTCACTCAGTCGCAGAGAGACAAAGCTTTTATCGCTTACCTGGGATACAGCTGAATTTTTCTCAATTTCACTCGGTTTTTTTTTTTTTGTTTTCCTTTGTTTTTCTCCTCCAGTTGTAAAAGCATAAATTTTGCAGATATTTTGAGTACACGTAGATGGCATTGTCAGGCCGTTTTTTTAGTCGTGTGTGTTGTGTTTAACACAAATCGATTGAATATATAAAAATATTTATATTTATATTTAATAGAAATATGGGTCAATTTTTTTATGTGAGAAGCAGCAATGAAAATGATTGTTACCACCTGGATATACCAGTAGGTGTGGTGTACCAGTAGTTTGTTGTTTTCTCCAATTTTGCCGCTGCCATTTGACATTCGTTTCCTGTTGTTGTTGTTGTTCGTGTTGTTTCGTTGTTTCATGTCAATCGCATTTGAGCGGCCTTAATGCCAACTGACAGCACAAAAAGCATTGCATATTTTAAGGTGTCCACCCATAGATTGTTCAATTTTGTGTGTGTGTGTGCGGTCAGTTTTTGCATTGAATTTTTTATATGTTGTGCTGCTGTGTGAGAATGTGGGGCATAAAAATACAACAATATTTGTTCGTAATTAAAAAAGCCAAGTAAATAAATTGAGTAGAATGAAAGGGGAGGGGGTAAGTCCACTGGGTACGGGGTGACATCATTCAAATATTCAAATAAATATGTTAAAATTTAACTGAAAATTAAAATATACAACAATATTTACACTTCACTCTTAGCAAGAGCAAAAGTGTCGAATTTCTTTCACTGATCTGATTCAATATTCCACTTTCATGTCTCACCAATTCAATTCAATTTCCCCAACAACAATTTCAATGGAGAACAGTTAAAATATGCTTCGCCTTTGGGGTGAACACGCACCAGAAATGTCGCCATTAATGCCCTAGATTGTTTTTCAATAAATTGATGCCTTATCCTGCCCGGCCCTGGTTGTCCTGCTGTCTGTCTGTCCCATACCATTTTCTTTTCACTCCATTCGAAGCACCTGTCAGAGGTAGCTTCTTTAATGGCCATTTTCCTGGGCAATTAGAGACACGACTAAACGATTTTGCTTTTCCCCTGCCCAGTCTCACCCACTGCTGGTTTTTTGGTGTATTCCCCAAGGCCTCGTTGGCCGTGCCCCATTATTATGATTATCGTTGGTCGTTTGTGGGCTGTGTCCTCCTACCACTTACCACTTGGTCGTAGTCGTCTCCTCTCTATCCTTTCGCTTTCGTTCTGCTGAGTTGACAAAATCATAAAAATGTGTGTACACACACACAACAAATTATACAAATGTCTCCCAAATGAGTTAAGAGAGCAGCGACTAAATTTACAATGTTTTGTTTCTTTGGTCGAGCTTTGCTGTCACAATATTTGATAATGGTCCCAGAGAGACCGACCTAACAGTGTTGAGAAGGAGTTTGTATATATGAAATGGGCTAAGAAAAATGAGAGTATATTTTTTTTATAAATTTCTTCTTGCTTCTAAATTCAATTTTAAGCGGAACAAGATGACCATTTTATGATGCTTGTGTGGTTAAAACTTATTTAATCTACATTTTATTTGATTTATTAACCAGAAATATAATGTAATCATTACCTTCCGTATTTAATTACTTTTCATTTTCAAAATCTTGATTATTTAGATAACGAAAAAACAATTCCTGATTACGACCTTTAAGTAATCGCAATTGTAGCTTGACTTGGAATGACCATTATTTACAGACTATTTCCAATTGTTATTACTTGTGCAATTACTTAAGTAATTGCACCTGTAAAGAATAACTATTAAGTAATTGAGCTTGAAAATATGAATTATTTATGTATTTGTAGGTAAAAACTATGACTTTTCGCCAATTAAGTTTGGAAAACAATGGTCTTAAGAGAATGTTAGGGAATTTTGTTCTAGTTTACACCTTGAAATACATAAATAGTTCATATTTTCAAGCTCAATTACTTAATAGTTCTTCTTTACAGGTGCAATTACTTAAGTAATTTCACAAGTAATAACAATTGCCCTTTACAGGTGCATTACATAAATAATTCATAATTTCAAGCAGAAAAAACTCAATAATTCCACCTCCTTTAATTACATGTAATTACATTTTGCAAATAATCGCAAAATAATTATTAATATTCATAATTCCATGTAACAATTACAGTAACAAAACAAGAATGAAAGTCGGTCAAGCCCGACTATAGCATACTCTGTACCAACGAAATTATGCGCTCAGCATAAATTTTGATGCTGCTACTGCGCTGCCGCAGCGAAAAGTCTTTTGGTCATAACTCGACAACCGTTCATCCGATCTTCAACATTCTTTTGGCTGATCGATAAGTTATCTTTATTTATAAATATGTCCAAAAGGAACGATCCACCTATCTTTAAAACTGTGGGAGATATGACGTTTTTTCTAAATTGCGGGGGCGGCAGGGGGCGTGGCCAAAATTAAAAATAAATTTGATCTGCCTGCAGACATAAGAAGCATATGTCCCATACATGTCAAACCTCTAACTCTTACCATCTCTGAGATCTGTGCGTTCATACGGACGGACAGACGGCTGTTGATGCTGATCAAGAATATATATACTTTCTAGGGTCGGAGATGCTTCCTTCTCGATGTGTTACAAACTTTTGGTTTACGTTTTTCTGTTTTTTGCCTTTGTAGTACACGAACGAATCTCTATGTTGACATCTCCGAGTCGAGGGGGTTGTCCACTCCACTAAGCTTAAAGTTACCCTTAGTAGGATTATGTTGACGAATTAGAGGTTCATATGCTTAGTACCGAGCTTAGACCTCTTTTAAAGCTTCTCTTAGCCCTCAATTCCACTTCAATTTCCATTGATTTCAAGTCGTCTGCTTCATTGGAACGAAGTGGCTTCACTTTCGAATCGACATTATGAAGCAGTCGACGCCACCAAATAATAAAGAACAAGAATCAAAGTTTTCTCTTCAAACAACAAGCTGGAAAATCCACTTTGCACTTGTGAAGCAGAAAATAAAAAAATCTTCTCCGAGTTACCTGCCAACAATAAAAAAGAAAACCAAACACAATTTGCTGCTTCTACTGTTACACAGTGAATGCCTGCCTGCCTGCCTCCTGTCTGTCCGTCTGTCTGTAGGTCGTAGGCAACTTTCTGACTTTGTCCTTGTCAAAAAAAAGAAAAAAAGGGAAGGACAAGCCAAGTCCTGCCAAACTTTTTTAATAGATTTCAAATTTTTCCTCCCCTTCTTCTGTTTTCTTTATATATATATATATATATATAATTCTCCCGAGTAATCAAGCAAATTAGTGGTCGTTCCATTTGTGAGACTCTCGAGGCGACTCCCACGACAATTTGGTCGGCAAATTGTTGACAGCTGCCGACGCTGCCGCCTCTGCTCCTGCCGAAATGAAGATAAATGCGAAAAGGGAAAACTCCAGGAATTTAAAGAAAAATCCTTTATTTAAAGAAAAAGTTTCTTTGAAGTGAACTGGCTGGCTGGTTTACTGCTGCTGCTGCTTTCAAAACAACAAAATGCGATAGTCTTGTTAAGTCGATAGTCGTTGGAAGTTAACTTTCAAATGTGCATAGTTCGGGCTTGATGAAGATGAATTGCACTTTTTGAAGTTTGATAGTAGCAGTTGCTGTTGCTGTTGTTGTTCTTGTTGCGCACAAAGTTTTATTTTTATTTTTTGGGTTGGGGAAAAGTTTTTAATAAAATTGTCGCAATTGCATTAGGGGCTTTTATTGGCTCGAAGAAAAAACTAGGTCCTTGGCAAAAGTAATAATTGTGTCAAAAGAAAATTGTTGATACAGTTCAAAAGCAGCTGAAAGCCATTCGAAGCTAGCTCACTTGGAAGTAATTTAAGTTGCAGCTGATTAAATTATTTAAAGAGGTCGCATTTTCCCGCTATCAATTTCAAAACCGAAGTGTTGTTTCATTGGATTATTTAAAAAGACCAAATTTTGCATTTCTAGACTAGAATATTCTCTTAAGAAGTTGGCTTATCCTGTGAATTGTACTCCTGTGCGACATCTTCAGTGCCCTACCAAATTTCAATGTGACCAAAGTATTTTTTTTTATGATATATCGTTTCTTAAAACGTTTAAGTAAGTTTTTATACCCTTTCAAAGGATATTATAATTTTGCCCATTAGTTTGCAACGCATAGAAATATTCATTTACGACCCCATAAACTGTATATATTCTTGATCAGCGTGACGAGCTGAGTCGATTGAGCTTTGTCCGTCCGTCTGTCTGTCTGTCTGTCTGTTTCTACGCGAACTAGTCTCTCAGTTCGTGCTGAAATTTTGCACAGAGTCTTCTTTTTGCTGCACTCTACTAATATGTCGAAACCGACCGGATCGTATGACTATATCTCATAGCTCCCATAGTAACAATCGGTCGGAAAACTAGTTTTAAGTATGAAAAACTTTTCTTTTCAATGAAAACGTCTCCAAACTTTGTATTCATAAGTTTTCTATGTTTTTTTATAGTTCTACCAAGTTTTATTAAAATCGCACAACTATATGGTATAGCTGTCATACAAAAGATAGGTCTGAAAAACAGTCTTAGTTAGAAAAACTTTTTTGTTTTTAATGGTAGCATCCTGCAATTTAGTATTTGTTTGTTTCACATGCTTTCACATAATTTTACAAATTTTTGGCCAAATCGGATGACTATATCATATAGCTCCCATACGAACGAACGGTCGGAAAATGGTAAAACGAGTATTTTTGACAATATTTAAGAGAGCACTTGCAAGGGTATTTGCGAAGTTAGCTTAGCTTTCTCGTTTTCTGATATATCGATTTTTAGAATATCGGAATATCTCTTATCGTTCGCAAAAATATCGATATGTAGATATTTCGATAAAATATTAATAAATGTGTTTAAAAAAAGGCGATAAAAATATTTTTAGCTATTTTTTGATTGGGGTTTAAAAAAAAAAAACAATATTCGCATTTCTAGACTAGAAAACGTCCTTAAAATACCTTAAAAATAAGCAGAAAAATGTATGCTTGGAAGGGATACTTTCCGCGCAGTAAGTCAACAACCTTACCATCTGCACTACTGGGCATTTTGCACGCAGAGAGCTTTAAATATGAATGCTTTTTTTTTGTACCTTGCTCCCTTTTGGTCCACACATACACCATCAAAAGGGAAAGTTCAAATAAAATTTTTCACATATTTACCCAAAAAATTGTTTGACTCAAAGATAAATCAATAAAACTCTGCCATAAAAGGGGGCCAATGCCAATATTTGTCATTGTCAATGCAATTCATTAACATTAAAGCGCTTAAATATTGAAATTGCATATGCAAGGCGGAAAAAACGACAACACCCAGCCCAGAAGGCACCTCCACACGCCAAGTGTGCGCATCAAACCAACAAAATTTATGCGCCACTGCATTGCACACAGTGGGTCCAAAGGGGGGAAAAGCGGGGTGGAAGCGGGCAGCAGGAGTGAAAGAGGTAAAGAGCTTGCGATTGTTTCAATTTCGCCTGGCAAACAACAAATTTGCCAAAAAGTGGCGACAATTTTTGCTCCCGAGTCGTCGTCGTCGTCGTCGACACTCTGGAATTTCCATTTATAATTTTTTGTGCAAGACTAACGCCTCCGCCACAGAAACAAAAATTCAAAAAAAAAAAGGAACCATTTGATTCAATTTAACACACACATCGAGGATTTTACATAGGACAGCAGACCCCGCGAGCCATGCAAATTATTTTCCTTTTTCCAAAAAATAAATCAATAAATTCCTTTGCCACGAAGGAGGGTTATATTTTTGTTTGTTTCTGTAAAAATATTTTTGGTTATCAAATTTTGCCAGCAGAAAAATATGCACGATTATTACTTTCCTCTCTCTGTCTTATCTTGAAAGCTGACAGAACAAGAAGATTTTGGTCTTTGATCAACTAAAATTTGCTCATATTAAAATGCCCAACTGAATGTGGCAAATGTCACATGCCCCAAAATGCTGAAAAGCCAAATTAAATAAGTAAATCTTGCGACAAAAAAAAAGTCCAGTATAAAATATATGCCAAAAGATAAAGTACAAAGGGCTGCAGGATATCAGGACTCGGCTCAGTGACACACACAAATAAAATCGCTACCAAATACGGAAAGTCCAATGTTAAAGCGGAGCGGAGTATAAACCACAATGAATTGAATGAAATACATAAGAGAAACCTGCATGTGTATGGAGAGCCGCCTCCACTCTTATTTATACTTCTTTTTTTTTCATTTTTGGCTGTGGGGCACAAAGTTTCTTTTCTTTTTAAACCGACGCACAGTTTGCGTGGTTACATTGTATGTGGGTTGAGGGCTTTCAGGGGGTTAAGTATACCCAAAAAAATGTAGCGGCTTTTCGGCATATACGCAACTACGGCGGAAAAAAAAGGGCAACTACGTCGACGGGTAGCGACCATTGGTAACCCATTGACAATCACAAAAAAGAGAGCAGAGAGTTTGCAGAGAAGTGCTTTAAGACGAAGGTTTAACCACAAATATGCATGACCTCTTCTTGGCATCGTTGCAACTATTGTATATTTGCATATTAAGTTTCCACTAATCAATAAGACAAGGCAACACCATTATCCTTTTTGCAGTATATGGAATATATAGAGTAATTTGAGCATAAAGTTGCCTAAAATGCCCTTCTTTTATATGAAATAGTACTATACTATAATATCTGAGTCAAAAGAAACCAAAATTTTGTCCATAAAATGTCCAAGTAGGCCTCTTAAGCAGCGTTCAGGTCAGATTATTGAAAATCTCGAACAGATTTGTGTTCAGCACACAAAAAACACTTTATATACAGTGTAACTGTTTAACTCCCTTCACTCAGAGAAAAAATAGGGGAGTTTCACGCTTGGATAAGGAATATTCAAGATCCATAGTATGAATTTATGATCCCGGTTTTCTTCTAAGTCTTAATCCAAGTACGAATCATTCTCAAATCAAGCAGAATAGTTTTTGGATCAAGTGCTAAACATACTCGTATTGAAGATTGCCCATTCTTGAATCAACGGTATACACTCAGAGCAAAAATAAAGAATTTCACGCTTGGATCAAGAATTTTCGAGATCAATATTATAAGAGTGAAAATTCTCGGTCCAAGAGCGAAATTCTTGATCCAAGTCTGAATTTATGATCCCGGTTTTCTTCTAAATCTTGATCCAAGTACGAATCATTCTCAAATCAAGCAGAATAGTTTTTGGATCAAGGTGCCAAACATACTCGTATTCAAGATTGCTCAATTGTATATATGTACATCGCTTTGTAAAAAACCGAGAATGTTCTTCCTATTATCAAGAGCTCATCAGTTTCAAGAGTAAGATAGATTACTCTTAAATCAAGAGCTTCACAGATTTCAACCATACAACAATTATAAATCAGTTGATTTTTTCCATTTTGTCAAAAATTTTTTTCATAGCAAGTTTTAGCCGGCTTGCCGAATACACACTTCAAAGCAGCATCAGTCTTTGTCTGTCGACTATCAGTCGAACAGAGGTCTCTTCATGCCAGCAATGCCATAACTGGTTGGGAATTTCAAAGCAACATGTGTGCATAAATCCATTACGCTCTCCGCTCCGCTCGATAGCTTCCACACACCCCTCTCCCCTAAAATACAAAACTGGAAGAGCAGATTCCCTCAAATGTGTTTGCTCTCCTCTTTCAGTTACTGCACCTCTCTCCCCTCGCCTAAAAGCACCAAGCTGAGAACGAGTTTAGCTCGATTTCAAGACCGAAATTCTTGAAAATTCAAGAACAAATACATTTTTTTTTCAAGAGCCTTCGTACTTATATTATTTGTACTACTTTTTTCTGGGTGTACTGTTGTTCCAAGTCTCCTTTGATATAGTTGTACGGCCAAGTTACTCTTTCGCTCTAAAATAACTTATGAAATATATTTCTGTCAATTTTTTTAAGCGAAGTTATACCAGGTAAATTAGATAACCTTTGACATAATCGTTAATTTTTGAGTCTTAGCTTTAAAAAAAACCATCACTAACAATTTTGCGATTTTTTTTAGACGAAGATATACCATTTTAAATAAATGTGATCAAAATTATTAAATTGTCCACTGCCCAAAAATATGCTATGCAAAATCACTATAATGGGCTGGTTAATCAAGTCTTTATGACAATTATGGAGAGAGTTTTGTTTCAGAGTTTGGTGAAATATCTTTAATCAATCTGTGAAAATTGACAAATAAATAACATTTGAGGTGTTTCATCTTAGAGCAAACACGCAAACAAATTTGCACACAAACATGGACAAAGACGAACCAAAGAAGCAGCGCTTAGCTTTAGATTCTATTTTTGGATTAAAAGTGGCTTCTAGTTTCCAAAATCCTTCCTTTTACCTTCAATATCCACAAGCCTCGCTGCATATATGAGAAATCACGCACGAACACTTGTCTAAACAAGAAGTCGCGACATCAAGCACACATGACAATCTCCTCGACTCTGTTGTACGTCTTCTTAAAGAACGAACGCCTCGACGCATGTCACGTGTTTAATTATTTACGTGACTTGGCTACATTTTTTGAGTGTGTGTTGTGTGTGTCTTGTTGTGTCTGTGTGTGTGTTTTTATTGTCTAAATATTTATTGCCAGTTTGGCTGCTTTTATTTTTCTTTCTGAAGCAGACAAAACTAAAAGCTGCCAAGTTTTGTCTACGTGTTGTGTTTTACTCTTGTGGTTTTTAGCTACAAAAAATAAAAAAACCAAAATTGGAATTACTTTTATGGGTTGGGCCTATTTGAGTTGTGGAAATAATCTTTTCAAATTCTGTACCAACTTTAAATTTAATCAAATATTTTTGTCAAATTGTTTATTTTCCACCACACACACAAGCAACACAATTAAAAACACAAGCAAAGTCATTAAAAATTTAAGCAGCTTTTAGGCTTACACAGGACCAAACTCCTGTCGAATGAATGAGTCGTCGTTGTCGTCGCCTCGCGCTGGTATGTTGTTTGTGGAAGCTCGCATGAGTCAGTTGCCTTTTTCCGTCTGATTAACATGCGTAAACAGGGTGGCCTGGCGTGAGTGTGAGTGGAGGTGTCACTAGGGGGGCCGCCCCCCCACCCTTTTTCTGCTGACTTGATCAAATTTCATTAATTGAGTGAAGCAGACAGAATAAACAAATATAAACGTTTAAATGAATTTGTTGACTGCTTTTAATTTCATTTCATTAAAGTTAAGTCGTTGTTTTTGGGGGGGAATATAGTGGTAGCTGAGAAAAATTTCATAAAAATGTAGAATTAGGTATGTTAAGCTGCTTTCTTAATAGATGGATCTCAGATAACTCGTCGAAAAATCATAGTTTTTAGCTTCAATTACATGAATAATTCAACTTTTCAGGCACAATTACTCAATAATCCGCTTTAATTGGTAAAAGTTATAGCAATTTTATAGTTTTATCTGCAATTACATTAATAATTCAACTTTCCAGGCACAAATACTCAATAATCCGCACAATTAGTTACAATTATTCAAGTTATTGTAAAAGCAATTATAATTAAATATGATCCCTGAATAATTTAAAAATTACAATTACGATTATTAAAAAAATCGTAGTCAGGAGCAAATTTTGTATAACCATAACCGAGATTTTTGTAATTAATGGTAATTATATACGGAAAGTAATGATTACCTTACAGCTCTGGTACAGAGAATATAATAGTCAGCTGATATTACATAAATAATTCAGCTTTTGCAGCACAATTACACAATAATCCCTCTTTTCAGGGTGTAATTATTCAAGTAATTATACAGCTGCAATTACATAAATAATTCAGCTTATGTAGCACAATTACTCAATAATCACTCTTTTCTGGGTGTAATTATTCAAGTAATTACAATTTATAATCGTAATTCCCAACTTAAAAAGTAATAATCAGTAATTGGTTTTGGTACACCGTTTTTATAGTCATAAAATTAAAACGAATAAATATTTATAAATACTATTTCTTCTAATTATCCGGCCACTTGATGGCTACAAATCTTGGAGCTACTTATAGTGCCTTCTCTGGCCATTCAAATCGGACATGAGAGCACCTTAAATACTATCTGAGTATTAAGTGTAGAGCATAACATAGCCTCGAGAACGAACCAATTGATTCAGAACTAGGCTGAAGTTCGGTACATGGTTTCTTAGCCATGTTAAGAGTCGCTTGTGCCTTGTGAGCTGGACTGGTCTTTTTGAAAGGTCCAAGACTTGTTTGTGAATAATGTGATGTTGAAAGGCTTCACAACCTTTTACACATTTTTGACGATGTTTTTACTTCTTTTTCACAAAAATGGAGCTTGGTGTGACCCCATCATAATGCGACTTTTCACCAAAGCAACACATAATTAGGATATGGTGAACTCTCTAAACTCTCAGAATAAGTTCGAACGCGTGTTTTAATGTCTCAGCATACACTTTATCCTTCTGTTTGATCAACGATTCCTCTAATTCTTCATTGTTCGTGCACTGGCATCGCAATGCTTTCGATGTTGTCTTGCTGTGAGTCCGCGACATGCTTTCCTTGCTAATATTCAACTCACAAGATAAGATTTTATGCTTGCGCAGTGGATTTCGACGAATACGATCTCTTACGGCCTTGATGGCCTCTGGTGTAGAGTACAAAAAAGGTAGTTATTTCGCTTTTAGGCAACACAAAATAGATATTTAACCATAATAAAGCCAAATTCCATAAGTTAGTTCCTCCAGCCCATTCTTATTCTAATCTCTAGCCTGCTCCTCTCTCTTTCCCCAACTCCATTTATAATCCGCTTAAACTTTTGCCCTTAACCAACTTAGGAGTCACTTTGATCTCCGGCAACCTTTTAATACGATGCCAAAAGCTTCTCCTTTTGCCTATAAATTACTCAGCAGGCACAAGGCAACATGACAAAAAAAAAAAATATGTATAAAAAAGGGGAGAAGGACAATTTCGGCACGCTTATCAAAGATAATTTTAAGCCGCATTTAAAAATGATTTCTTTCTGTTGAGCTACGCGGCATTTTTTCGCGCTGACTCGACGGTTGTCTGGCAACGTTGGAGGGAAATCGGAGTGGAGGGAAAAGTCCAATGTTGACAGTCAGTGAACCCCGAAAAAAGCAGTAAAAGTTGCGCTTTTGGTGAATGATAAAGAGAGGAGAGAAAGCCGTCCAGAGCACAGGGCAGGACAGGACAGGACAGGACAGGCCAGGCCAGGATTCCTTTGGATGGCTTGGACTTTTGCGCAAATATTTGACATAGACAGGCACATTTTTGGAGCAAGAGCAAGAAATGGCTGGGTTAAATGGAGTTGTGTGTGTAATTAAGCAAAAATGTAAAATCGTTTGTAGTTCTAGTGGATGATGAGGATGTTGGTTGGGCTGTTAATAATAGCAGCAAATAGATCAAAGTTGGCTGGTAAATCCAAAGCAGCGGGGGGGCTGGGCACACGAGTGGCCAAAATGAAAACCATTTACCCTTCTCTCTTCCCTTTTACAGCACATTTGAGCATGCAAATGTCTTTCTTGATTATCTCTCACTTTTTTCACGTCAACCTAAATTCTAATTAGAACCAAAAGGAGAGTCATCCCTCCCCTCAACCCCACCGCACCATTTCCATTATCCATTTGTCTACTGAACACGCCCTGTTATCTATACTCCTTCATTTCGCATACGGAAAGCCAACACATTTAATCAACGCAGTCCTTGGTCCTGGTGTTTGGCCATTGCGCGGCTTTTAAGTTGACCCAATTTGGGTTGGCTAAAATCGTCCATTTACATAGGCAAATGGCCATTAGGTTAATGCTATTTGAGGTTTAGTCAGCCAGAAAATCGTTAAGTAAACAAGAAAGTTCACTCAAGGCGAAATCGAGAAGTCGGGTTTTTGTCCATGTGAAAGGCATTAAAGGATTTGTGTGTGCGTCTGAGTGTGTGTGTGTGTGTGTGTGTCAATAAATCAAACCCCCGCCTAATTACATACACATAACAATGCTAAAAGTCTTTGACACCCACCTAATGTTTTGTAATTGCACTTCTTTGTCTACTCTAATTCCTTTAAAGTTTCACTTTTTATGTGTGCGAATTTCTCTCTCTCTTTCGCCTTTGACTTTTGTGCTTTCTTTGTTGCATTTTGTAATTTGAACTTTTGCGTGCTTTTTGTTTTGTAGTATTTTATTGTGTAGACGAAAAAGTTTGAAATTTTCTTGTTGTACTCTTTTCACTATTCAACCGCCGCCCCCCCCGCTCTTGACTTTTTGGACTTGTCTGTCGAGGGGAAGAGACTTTTAATTTAGTTAAAGCTTGAAGAAAAGAGTCAGTGATAGGAAAACTTTAAACTTTGTTGACAAACAATTTGAGCTTTAATTTAACAAAAAACAAAAAATGGCGTTTTTCATTGGTTTTATCAGTTTTTTAAAATTTAGCAATATTAAAGATTTTATTGTATTCCGATTCTAGTTATACTTGCTAAAGATAGAAGGTAAATTCGACTTGTTTTAAGATTTTTAAACAAATAAAACAAATTTTCTTTAGCGATTTATTATACTTCAACAACACTAGGCAACTAGGTCTCAGAATATTGAAAGATTGGTGCAGATTATTAATGATTTTTGAGTGCTGAACACTTATCTGCACTCGAATACGGCTCAGCACGTATAGATTTTTGCTAATTTGAGCCAAAAGTTGCTTAAAATGCTTTTTTAGACACTCTTAATAGGGTGTCATAACGCCCTCGGGCGTTATTCCATTTTCAAGTACGAATTAACGCCGAAAATGAGTGAGCCCGCGGATGTTATTTCACTTTTAGGGGTGCTATACAGCCCGTTTTTTGCTAAAAACTCTTAAAATTTGACTGTCAACCCAAAATTTACGCTAAATATTAAAATTAAGCATTTATAAAAATAAGCATTAAAAAGAACCATTGACTTGCCTACAGTTTGTATAACCTATGCTTTAGCGCTCCTAGTTTCTGAGTTCTAGGTATTTATACAGACGGAGTAACAGAAGAATATACATATTTATACCCTTGCAAAGGGTATTATAATTTTGCTCAGAAGTTTGCAACGCATTGAAATATTTTTATTGTTTTTCATATATTTTTCATATAATAGCTTCTAAATTTTATTTATAATTTTTTTTATTTCAAGTCTTTCGTATTTAGGCCAGTTTTTTGTTCAAATCAAAAAAATTTAAGTTGGAAGCTAAGTTTGTTGCTCTTAAATTAAAAACTAATATTGTCCTCTAGTTTTTCTAAGCTGAGGCCCAGTGTACTCAGCACGCAGTCACCGCACTTGACAACACAAATAACGGTTCGAATGCCAGAACAACAACAACAACAGCCATGTGTAACTTTTTTGCCTTCCTTTTGCACCTGTGTTCTCTCAGTGAGCGTAGCAACTCCCACGCTCAGAGTGGATCGTCAAAGCCAGAGTTCTCTCTCACTCTCATCATAGTCTTCTGCTGTCACCTAATTCATAACGGGACATCTCTGCCACTCTCCAAGTACTTGGAACCAAAAACTTTCCGCTCGTCCATTTGTCCATCGACTATTGCCTGTGTAGGAAGTTGAAGGCGCTGTCAAATATTTTGTACCCGACCATTTTTATTTTTAATTAGTCAAGTTCAGTTTCGAGTGTCGAGTCGAGAGTGTTACATGGAAATATTTTTAGGCTTTTTATTAACAATTTAGAAATTGTCCGTGTGCGTCGTCGAATTGAACGTGGCCTTAACTGTTCCTGCATCTAAATTAAATATACATACATAATTTTCCGTGTGACAGTGTAAAAATTTATAAATATGTTCAACAGTCGCTCTTCGTTTTTGGCCAATCGGCGTATGATATTTGATTTTTCTGAAAAGTCAGACCATGATATTTATTTGGAGTAAGTTTCTATGTGTATATAATGTGCTAATAACGGTACCCCTGAGGGGCTGTACAGTTTTTGAGTAAAAACACACATTGATTAATTGAACCCTTTTTCTGTCTGTTCTTCTCTTTGCAGTACATTTGGTATGAGCGATAAGAGCAGCAGTACCACCAATAGCCTGCCGAATAGTCCCATACACAGCAACAACAACAATCCCACGTTGCTCAACAACAACAACAACAACAACAATAGTCCCAATAGTCTTGGCGGTAGCAACAATTCGCTGGTGGGTAACCTCTCTGCTGTCGCTGCTGCTGCTGCCGCCGCTGCTGCTGCAGCCTCCAACAACAACAACAGCAACGGTATGATGGCCACAGCCGCTGGATTGGTAAACAACAACAACAACAATAACCCGTGTAGCGCAAATCGTAATGTGGTTAGCCTGGATGATGATTCATGCTTTCGCCTGGACACAGATGCCACCGTTACCTATGGAGAAAAGGAGCCGGATCCGGATAATATTAAAATGTTTGTCGGCCAGGTGCCCAAATCAATGGATGAGTCGCAATTGCGTGAAATGTTTGAGGAATATGGACCGGTGCATTCGATAAATGTGCTGCGTGACAAGGCCACCGGCATTAGTAAGGGTAAGTTGAAGTGCCAATGTTAATTACTACAGTAAAAGCAGCTAAGAATGAATGGCGGCGACGCTTTCTACAAACTAGGCAACATCATGAATTTGTAGTTTGTTTTCTCGAGCATTCACTGTACTCGCTCACTCAATTTTATGCTGGTGGTGGGGTCTACATACATACATACATCATGCAGTCTCCCTCTCTTCTTTTGTTTGACTTTCCTGTCTGATAAATTGCATTCGAATTTGTTACGGTAAATACCACAAAAAGCTTTCGCTAAAGCTTGCTACCCCCGCACCTCCCCTCACTTCCTTCTCCTTCCGCATGTAAATGAGACAAAAGTTACTAACACAAATGCAAAATATATAAGCGAGGAGAGATATTGCTTCAGCACTCCCCCTGCTGCTCCTCCTCCTCCTACTCCGCATCCTCCTCTGGCATGTTTAATTGAATGCATTTTGCCTTTTTGCCATTTCGTTTCATCAGTAAATTGCTTTTTGTACGCTATTTGTGTTTTACTTTAAGTTTCAAATGGCCAACAGAACGAACAAAGGCAAATAATTCAAGAAATTAGTACATATTATTTTCAAATAATATTATTCAGCAGCCGCCACAACATTGCCTCGCCCCTCCATTTCGCCTCGGAAAGCATTTTATACATAAATATTTATTGATGCCCTCTCTTTGACTCATTCATAACAGAACTTTTAGCATCTAATCTCTCATCCGCTTTCAATTGCCTTTATTCATATTTGTTGTTATGCATTCTGGACTGGACACAGCAGCGCATTGTTCACATTTATCTATAAATTTTACAAACATTTAGTTTCTTCGGACTGTATATGACAGGTCCAGCCTTTATTTGTAAAATACCCTAACTCAAATGGATTAATTAAATTGCTCACAATTTTGAGACAATTTTAAGTACATAAAAACTATTTATCTACTAAGACTTATCGTAGTTTATGCATTTTTTAGATAAATGAAAATGATTGAGAAATTTTGTCTAGTCTAGAATTCTGGCCAAGATTGTGACGTCAGTATCATCTAGACTGGTTTTTGGGCTGTTAAATTTCATTACAGCGGCTTAAAAGGAGGTCAACTTACTCCAGAGTGTCCTTGTATGCTGAATACGTGCCTAAAACGGGTTCCAAAGTGCTTAGGGTCTGCCAACTTGTGTATAAAGCGGCTACAAATGTGCTTTAATTCCCTTCCCCCAAATTTGGTGCTTAAAAAATCTTTTAAAAGCAATCCACTCTCTTCAGAATCGCCTAGTGTGCTACCAACTTGCTTTAAAAGTTCTCAAAAGCTGTGAAAGTATGCAAGGCTGCGCAAACCGGTTTTGAACCGAACCGGATCGAACCCGGAATACCGAAATTTAGTTTGCTGCGAACCAAACCTTGAACCGAAGCTCTCAAGAAATGAAAGCTGAACCCGAACCTCGCATGAACCTAAAATTTCAGTTCGGTTCCACACAAAAATGAGCAGTATGATTTTAAGCTCCGTTGGATGATTAAAGGGATATTTAAGATGTATTCTTTCCAAATGGATACCGGAAATCATCCAATGGAAATTTGTTAAATCCTTTTTTGTTTCTCTTGGTATATTAGAAGTTATGTAGCCATCGAACTTCTCGGATTGGGGGTATATAATAGGTTGCTAACTTTCCTCTATTTGTTTAATCAATGAGATAAAAAAAATTCACGGCACCTTTTTTCCCGATTTTATATGAATTCCAGCAAGAGCATCAAAAGTTCGTCGCAACTTAGCCTGGCTACTGCCATTTTTTTTGCGGAAAAGTGGGCGTTTTGCCTGGTCAGTGGAGGAGGGCGTGGTTTTTTGGGGTGTCCCAAAGTAAAAGCGCAAACAGTTTTAGAAGCACTCAAGTGGCGCGTTGTGTTGATGATTTATGACAGGCTCTACATAGGCACACACACACACACACACGTACAAACACACACATATATATGCACGTCGTGGGCAAGGGGAAATAGTGGGGAGGCAAAGCTTTTTAAGTGCCTGGTTGGGTGTTTTAGGGCTGGCACTGGCGCTGGTGTCACTTGAGCTCTAAAAGGCGCCACGGAAAAATGTCACAAACACCAACCAAAATCGACACAAATTGCATTTGAAAAAGGTTATTATTTATGTCAGTACCAAAACAGAAAGTAGGCGTTTCGGAGGCGTGCCACTGACCCAAAAAGGAACAAGAAAAAAAAAAACAGAAGTTAACACACTTGCCCACTCTGTTAGTGGTTTTGTTAAAGCTTTAAGCTTTGAAATAATCGAGTCAGAAAAAAAAACAGTACCTTAGGACACCATGAAAAGTGCACCGAAATGTATTTGCTAACATCTTGCTTTGCAGAATCTACCAAACATTTCTTTTCCGCATATAAACTGGAAGTGTGTCTGCGTGCTAGTGTGCTTTCAACGCAACAACAACAAAGAAAAGAAGTTGAAAAAGCTCAGCTTTTAAGAGCCGAATGAAATAATGCTCTTCAAGCTTTTCTCGTAAAACTGCTTCGTGTGTTTCTCGCAACGAGAAAACATGATACAGACAAAACCCCAGAGAAGCAAAAACAAGTGTTCTAATTAAAGCTTGAGCGTGTCTGTTTAATTTGTACCTGTCATTTTGATAAGCAGATAGCACTGAAAAATATTGGCTGACCAAATTCTCGTATTCTTGTGCGGGGCACAAGTTGAACTGCTTTCACTGATGAATCTATCAGGCTGGTTTCGGTTTTTACTTTCGATGAAATTTGTAAAATTCGAATTGGGATAAATAGGTTGTTTCATGAAGAGGATTTAATATTATATCTTTATTTGTTGATAATCAAAAATATGTTGAGAATTCTATTTTCTCAAGTCCTGTCAAAATGTTTCGCTCGCAAGTGGATAAGCTTTTCCGTGTTTCAGTTAACATTTGAAATACATATGTCTCGTTACGTTATACGTGTTTCGTAGTGTACTAAGGTGCAGCATCTTTCTAAAAGTGGATTTGGAATCGAACCCATATTAATATACACATATATATAGCATCGATTCTAAACTTCTTAGACTTAGTTAATTTGTTGAACCTAAACTTTTCCCCCAAGAGAGGCGGTTTGGCTCGGTATCAAGTTTAGAAATGCTTTAAATAGACAAGGTGCGGGTATCGTGGAGTTGCTCTTAAGGTTTCAGTTCTCTCAAGTCTCAAGAAAGTATGAAAATATCAACTCTAGGAGCAATGGGAGCATTTGTAAATAAGAATCTCTGCGTTCGCGAAGTAAACTGATCAACCTTGGTAAAGCTTTACACACTATTTTCCATATTTTCCTAAAATCGCTTACGTAGTTCCATCATATTCTTCTTCTACTTCTTAATAGCACTTCATATTTGGTTTTCTGACCTTTCCTCGTGGTCATATTTTATGTTTCTACCAGAGCTTCATGAATTTCTTGAATTTCTTTTGCAACACGAAGCAAGTATATAAACTGTTTCTGTTTGGGGGAAACCCCCTAGAACTTCCTGCTTTCAACATTTCCATTTAGATGGCAAAAATAACCTAACCCAGTTTGTTTTTGCCCCAGGAAGTGTACGAACAGTTTTTGGTTTGTTTTTTGCTTTCACTGTTGCATTTTTTCAGTTACTCTCCGAATGCAAAATGACATTTTTAAGTGCGATGGCTTGACCTCTGAACCAGAAAGTCGTAAATAACAAAACAACAAAATTCCTTTTCGTTTCGGCAAGTATTTCTGGGCTAATGCTTCCCCTTCTTCTCAGCAGAAGAAAAAAAAAATGTATTTTTTTTTTTTTTTTTTTTTTTGGGGGCACTATATTTTGTTAGCGGCGAGTTACTTTTGGGCTATGGTGGATTTTCTAGGTGGTTGTTGTTGTTGTTGTTGTTGCGGCGGGTGTTGTGGTTTTCAGTAGCTGCTGCTGCTGCACTGTGGCCAACAGATAAGGTTGAAGGGTGAGCGGAGAGGGCTGGCTGGCAACTAGAGCGGGACAAGGTTAAGCGCTTGGGTCATAATTTATTAGCGCTTGCGGTCGACAGAAGGTAAAGCGAGAAGGTTTCGCTTGCGGTTCCATTTCAGATTCGGTTCAGGTGCGAAAAAGGCAAGAGGAAGCAACGGAAGCGTTTAATTTGATAGACAATGTTAAAGCTTAAATTTGTTTGGTGGTGAAGCAAATTGGAAATTCAATCTTGATTCATTCCAACCAACCGAAAGTAAACTTCTTTCGCAATTGCAGATTAAATATCACTTAAAATTAAACTAGCGTTAAAAGAAGTAACAAATGAAAGAAAATCGCTACGATTTGAAATGCAATAAAATATATATAGTAGTCGAAATGCGATAACACAGGCGAATGCAGCCGAGGAAAACAAACGAAGAGAAATCTCTCAATTTCCCATTATATGTGCATGTCAACTGCACTAAGACTCAAACCGAAGGACCAAGACAACAGAAACGCTGCAAGTGGGTGAACAATGGCAGCAAAAGAAAGGACGGGGGCCCACAACCTAAAGCTGAAAACGACACCCAGTCACGTTTTTTGGACAAAAAACTTAATCCTGGAGCATGGGCAGATGAAATCGAGAGCCGCCCCAGACACAAGAGGACGTGCCAAAGTCCGGGCAATACGGACGTCCGTTCGACGGCGTGAGAAAGGAAACGTATTAATCGAAGTAAAATAAATCAATGTCGTTAAACTTTGCTGCAGAGATTTAGTGCAAGAAGAAGAAGAAGAAGACGACGAAAGAGATGGAACACAGAACTCGGAGACAAGTGGCACAGAATTGAAACAACTAAAACAAACAGCTCTGGCAATCGAATTTAGTTTATGGTCATTTTCATTTCCATAGATAAAAAAGAAAAGCAAAAAAAAATATATATATAGCAGCAGCAACACCGAACAAGTGTTGGTGAAGAAAAATGAAAGAACAAGTTGAAAAACTAACCAGAGAGCAAATCCTTTTAACTGGGCTGTGACAAACGTTTTAGCATAGAAGTGGTGGGAGGTTGCCGATGGGTGCGTGTCACGAGTTGGAAAGGTGCGGGCTTTTAGTGTGGTTATTTTGAAGTAGGATGCATGGAATTTGATGATGTCTAATATCAAAATGCTGCCAAATCTATGTAATGCCATTTTCTTGTATTTGTATACACTGCTGAAATGGTTTATTAAAATTTTATTATAATTTTTTTATGGTTCTTAGAACTAGAATGTAAAATAAGAAAGCCAAATCACGTGCATAGGACCAACGCCACTTTATGAAAAACAGAAAGGAATCATTTTCGACCCTACAAAGTATATATCGCTCACTTAATCCACTGGGAAAAAGAAAACAAATCAGAAAGAACATCTGCTGTGCTGACCGCCTACTGCGCCACGTATTAAACTGCAACTGCCATTGAAAACAAATTTAATTTTGCATCATTTCCATTTTCCTTAACCTTGTCGTATCAATAACGAATAAAGCCACAGAAGGAAGTATTCAATTTGGTCCACAATTGAATGTTTTAACAAAAATCTAAAGTATCTTTGTATAAATGAGTGTGCAGCTCAGCTAAGACCATTCTGAGACATTCGTGGAACATGAAAATCTCACTTGAGAACTATAAAACATGGCAATAAAAAAATTGTCCACAGAATTGAGAATAATTCTGTATTTTGAGCTATGACAGTGTTGAAGTAAGTGTGCGATATATTCCTGATCAGCAACAACGGCCGAGTCGTCTTTAAAAACACCTAGAAGAGGTAGAATATCCAAATTGTAGACTTCTTTTGCCCCCTCGCCCATGATATTAATATAATAACATTCATGTTAATGCTCTGTTAGTTAACATAAGGGTTTGCTATTCAACACTTCTTCTGCTGAGTAAAAGAAAATGAAGCATTGAGTTTTATCTATCACTCCTGTCCGTCTGTCTGTGATTACGCAAACTAGACAGAAATAAAGAATACTTAAAAATATCCATCGAAGGATTTTGGTATCCATTTGGTAAGGATATTTCTTAATATGTTTTTCTTTGGATGTTAAAACATTCATTCAATATTAAATTGTTCTTTAATTTGGAGCTTAAAGTCATCCAATGTATATAAACATGATATTTTAATACAAAAAAAAGATATTAAAAACTATCCATTTCAATTGGATCTTTTTAGACCTTTTTTTCCAATGTAGCTTAGCTGACAGAACTTTAAACTTTGTTGTAGGCCTTACCTGGTTTCTGGGGGATTCTTCGTATTCACCATCTTTTCTGAATCGAGAAAATGCTAGTATTTAAAAATTTGTCCCATTATTTTATCGTATTCCCGTGTAAATAATGCTATACCGCAAAGTTGCTGGCGGTTTTGCTATTTGCAGTACCGAGAACACATTCGTAGCACCAGATCTCAGGGGTGGTAACATATGTATGTATATGTCTATATGTTCCATATATAAAAATTATGACAAACTCTTACTTCTTCTTCAGGATCGTTCCTTCTAAATATAACTACTAATCAGTATAAACAAACAATCCGCCATAGGATAGATGAATGATAGTCAAGCTATAAGCAAAAGAATGTTCACTACAGCAGCAAAAGAAACCTGTATTTTTACTTCTTGATCTCGATATGAGATGGATGAAAAGTACCTCAGCTTCTTGTTAGTTGGCTGTCCAAAAACTCATAAACGAACTTAGATAGCCAACTACTCCTCAAGCAAATTCTTAAATATTTCTGTGCTTTTCACGCTCTCATCTCTAGCCTCCTTCTCGGTCCTGTAACACAAACGTTTAGCAATAGTTCAGTGAGCGCCAAAAGTCATGACCAAAAATTCCAATTTCGGTACTCCCCCTTCCCTTTCTCTATGACAAAAAAAAAAAACAACGAAGAAATATAACCAAACCAAAAGCCTGCTCTTTGGTTGAGGAAAGAAAATTAAGTGAAATTTTATGCATTTTTCACGCTCGCTGCAGCAGCTAAATAAAAATGTCAAGAGCACAAAGTGCGAAAAGGGGCGGCGCGGAGGCAAAATGCTGATGAAGGCGTTAGATAAGTGCGTTACTTTTTCTTCTTTTTGGGTGACGTTGGACAGCTGGTCTTAGAGTACCACCGAAAGCAAAAGCTTTTCAAAATGAAGTTCTCAAAAGCAGATAGCGACCAAAAGGACCAAACCAGCCAAAAAAAAAAAGAAAGACAGAAAGAAGGAAGAAGCAACCAAAAGCCAAAAGAAGCTGCTAACTGACCGCCTCTTAAACCAACCTCCCCCAATGCCTTACTTTAACCCACTGTGTGTGGGTGAGTGTGCGTGTGTTTGTGTGTGAATTATATTATTTTTTTTTCTATTTTGGTCAGCAGCGAGTTAGTTTTTTATATAGGAAAGGCCATAAATCACAGCGAAAGCTGGTTGCAGAAGAGAAAGGAGGAGTTGAAGCTAGAGGATTGCTTAAGGTTGTTAATGTAGAACTGTGACATATGGTACTGTTGTGGGTTAAATTGAAATTGTATGTGCCGGGAGTAATAGTTCTTAGGGGGAAGTTGATAACAATCATACCGACTAGATGTGTAATTGATGGATGATGGGTGAATTCGAAGGAAAGACTGCTAAAGTAGACGATAGAGTGTAAATCAAATGGGAGATTTTAGCAGCTTTGTGATCGTAAACGAGCAGAGCAAAAGCGGCACAAAAACAGTGTCCTTAAATAAAGCCTCTCTCTTCTTGACTTTAATTGTCCTTAAAAAAAAACCATCACAATTCACACCCAACCGGATGTGGCAACATCACGGCTTCAACACCAGCTGCCTATCCTAACCTCTTGCCTAAAAATAACAAAAACACAACGACAGATGAAAATATTTTGCAAATATGTGAAAAATACAAAAACAAACAAAAAATGGAAAATGAAGAAAAATGTCCACCACGATGCAAAAAACGGCGACAGATTGAATTACCTGTGTGTGTGGGCGCAACTGCCACGCCCAAAGCCAGCGTACATTACGCCTGACTGAGCCGAAATGGCCGCCAAATGCCGATACGTTGGGTAATTGCATTATGCAACTATTGCCATATTAAGTTTGGTAGTCACAGTTAGCCACGAGAGTTCCAACATGGGCGCATATATATGCAGAGGAGGTGGAATGCAGAAGCCGGAAATGGATTTTAACCAAAGCTTTGCGTTCCGTCCGTATGTACGTATATGTGTGTGTGTGTGTTTTTATGCCTTGGCCACAGATTTGGCGTAATAAAAAAAAAAAGAATTTCTGACACATAAAATAAAACCGGAAAAGGTGTTTTTTTTTAGTTTGGGCAAAATTTAAATGGAAATTCCATGTGACATAAGGCATTAAGAAAATAAAACGTAGCAGTGCTTTTTAGGTTCTACTTTAAATTAAAGGAGAAAATACTTGAAATTAGCTCTTAGCTTAGGTTTAGGGAGGATATTATTAATCCAAAAAAACGACTAGTTTACCCACCAAACATTTTATGTAATTTTTGATCACATTCGGGTATTTTTTGAGTCCTGTTTCCGATTAATATAGTCATAATTGCCCTCGTTTTCTGTTCGAAAATTATACTTTTGTCGGGAGAAAATGGTAACCAAACCTCTAAACTTCGTGAGGACCCAGCAAACATTTTATGTATTTTTTTTATCACATTCGAGCCTTTTTCGAATCCTCGAGCTGATCAAAATAGTCATAGGTGGGCTCTTTTTCTGATCGTAAATGATACTTTTGTCGGGAGAAAATGGTATCCTAGCAGCGACACTTCGTGTAGAGTCGTTTTTAACCCTTTTTTCTGATCAGTTTCGACTCACATTCGAATCAATTGCGGGTCTTTTCAATTCTTATTTCAATAAATCACACTTTGAGCATTTGCTTGAGCCATTTTCGAGTCTTCTTTTAATCGCACATGATAGTAATCATTTTTGAATCATTTAAAGCGCTCGAAAAAGACTCATTAAGCTGATGTTGCCCAAATGATCTTCCAAATGTTGAGTGGGGAGTTGTTTTTACCCGTTTTCCTGATCAGTTTTGAGTCATATTAAAGTCATTTGCGAGTCTTTTCCAATTCGTTTCTCAACAAATCACATTTTGAGCAAGTGCATAGGTCATTTTTGAGTCTTTTTTAATCGCATTTAATCTGATGATTTGGATAAATTATGACATTTCGACAAATGTCCCCAAAAAAAAGTCATAAAGATGATGTTGGTAAAATTATCTTCCAAATGTTAGGTGGGTTACAAGGTATACAGCTGTATTCTCATCTCTACTTTCATCAAATTGTATGTGATTTTCAGACCAATTCTAGTCCAACAATCGGTTTTAAATCACTAATTTTTTATAAATTAAGAGCAAGGTTGATGAAACAATCATACGTAACCCTTGACGCTTATCCTTATTTTAATGATGAAAGCATTAAATCGACTGCTTGATTTCTAAAATTCCCTTTTTAAGAATTCCGTTCAAGAAAATCGAAAAAAAATATAAGTTTTAAGAACAGCGATGCCCATGCTTTATACGCTTCATGCGCTAATGTTGTTGTAATGCGCAAACGCCTCAGCCATGCGCATAAGGCAGACGCAAAGCAAAATTCCATCGAAAATTTCGTATGTGTCCCTCTTCTCTTTCTCTCCTATGCTCTAGCGAAATCAAAGACAACAACAATACATGCAGACACCACTCTATTTTCAAATATTTTCAAAAAAGGACCAAAGTCCGAACTATACTTAAATCGTACTTCAAACTCGATTATTTTTTCACCCGTATTACTTATTTATGATTGTATACTGTATAATTTAACACTCTTCGTGCTCGATTCGTTTTTCTGAGTGTGGAAAATGATCACACGAACGGTACGATACGATATACTGACCCACATATTAGGCACACACGTGAATCATATTTTATGCATTCTCGGGGTGGGAAGTGTTCTTAGCTTAAATTGGGGGATTTACATGAAATGAAAGGGAAACAACATTGGCCCGACACACTGCCTACTTAAGTATGCTTACGCCGCCAACCCCCCATCATAAATTCCACCCCACATACTTTAACGCGACACATTTGTTTGGGGGCCGCCATTATGTTTAATTTAGTGCCTTGTCCTCCGCCTTCATTCTCCCTCGCTCTCTCCTCTCTCTGGTAATAATAATAATTTTTATAATTTCTTTGCCACCTTTTGGTGTCGTGCTTGAGCCGCGCCGCTGCCTGCCATTTGCCTGAAAATAAACTCTAATTTAACCCTTATGCTAATCTTATTTTTCCTCCTTCTCTCTTGCAGGTTGCTGTTTTGTGACGTTCTATACACGACGTGCCGCCTTGAAAGCGCAGGATGCTTTGCACAACGTGAAAACGCTGAATGGGGTAAGTTTAATAGTTTTTTCTACGAATTTGTTCTTGAACAATGTTCTGACATTTATTGTGGGTAATTAGGGTTTTTTTTATAGCGTCCTTAGATATTTGTTGGTTTTGTAAAATCCTTCTTTGTTAAATTTGACAATTTTTTGGGGATACGTGATACGTGCAATGTCAATATTCAGTTTCCTAACAAACTTCCGAAATGGAAACAGGAAGGCTAAAAAAGGAACTAAAAACGATTTAAAAATAGAGAACGAAAAAGGATAAAGGAATGAAATGAGCAGGAAAGGTGAAGAAGGAAGGAAGTAAAGGAGATGGAGGACAGGAAATAGATAGGAAAACAAAGGAAAGGAAATGAAATGAAAGAAGAAGCTAAGGAAAAAGGGAAAAGAAGTTGAAGTTAAAAAAAGGGGAAGGAAAAGGAAAGGATAAGAAAATGGGAATAAATCGGAAAGAAAAGGAATGTAACTTTCGAAAAGGAAAGCAAAAGGATAAGGAAAGAAAAGGAAAGGAAAGGAAAGGAAAGGAAAGGAAAGGAAAGGAAAGGAAAGGAAAGGAAAGGAAAGGAAAGGAAAGGAAAGGAAAGGAAAGGAAATGAAAAGAATGGAATGAAAAGGAATAGAATGAAAAGGAAAGGAAACGAATCGAAAGGAAAGGAAAGGAAAGGAAAGGAAAGGAAAGGAAAGGAAAGGAAATGAAAGGAAAGGAAAGGAAATGGATAGGAAAGGAACAGGAACGAAAACCAAAGGAAAAGGACACGAATAGGAAAGAGAAAGGGAAGGAAAAGCAAAAAGTAAGGAGAAGGGAGAGAAAAGGAAAGGATAGGAAAAGGATGAAAAATGAATTGGTTATGAAAAGGAGAGGAAAACGAAGGGAAAAGGCAAGGAAAAGGAAACAAAAAGAAAAGGGAAGGAAAAAAAAGAAACGGAAAGGAAAGATAAAAAGGAAAGGAATGGGAGGTAAAAGGAAAGGAAGGGAAAAGAAAAATGGAAGGAGGGAAATGGAAAAAGAAAACGGAAAGGAGAGAAAAGGAAAAAGAAGCAGGAGGGAAAAAGAAAAAGGAAAGAAAATGAAAAAGGGAAAACTGAAAACTGAAAAATGTAGAAGTAAAGAAGGAAAATTTAAAAAAAAAATTAAGGCGAAAGAAAAAATTGTTAAAATTCGCGAATTCAAGAGGACTGGTAGGAATTTAAAAGAACTTCCAGAAACTAAAACAAATTTAATTAAACTTGAATAATGAAAAGAAATTAGAAAGAAATTGGAAAGAAAATAGAGGAAAAGTAGAAGTAATTGAAGAGCAAACGGCTTAGCAAGAGAAAGAAAAGGAAAGTCTTCAATAATGTAAAGAATGGAGAACATAAAGGAAATGTACTGATCAAATTACTATATTTATAATCATCATTGATTTAGATTTTCCTAATTTTTTTGGTGAATTTATGCAAATTGTTCAAATTTTATAGTCATTTTTTGCATTGGATTATCAAAGCCATACGAAATCTACATCAACATAGCGCTCAATTGTTTTTCATACTTCTCCCAATTTTTTTTTTTTGTATGGTTCAGAGCTATAATTTGATGTATAATTGATGAAAATTGACACTTTTGCTGAACCTCTAACCAATCGTGTTAACTCTCACAACCAAACCCCCCCCCCCCCTTTGCAGCTCCCATAAACTCATCTTTTCGCATCATCAGCATTGTGGCTACTGTTGGCTGCGTTCATTATGGGCTAACTGACTGCCTGACTGACAGATTGACTGGCATTTGGACGGACAGAGTCATGACACCGCACAAAAATGCACAAAAAATCTACAACACGAATCAAGTGTACCACCAAGGCACTTCTGCCCCACCCTCCTTATCCCTATAAAATGCAAGTAATTTTCAAAGTTTAGCCCGGGCGAAAAATGCGAAATTGTTAGCACAGCAAAGACACGCGCCAAAAGTTTTTTTTTTTTTCCGGCAAAGCGAAAACCACAGGCACAAAAATGTCAATTTGCACTTTGGAGCGGAGCCGGAAAGTTGTCAGCTGAAAAAGAAAGAGTGGTGGGACAAAAGGGGGATGGTGGGGGGGGGGGGGCTTTGAGCAGCGCGGGCAAATGTCAGCAAAAATTGTAAGCGACATTTTTGGCAATGTTGCGTTTCTTTTTTTTTCTATTGCGCTATCAAATAAGCATTGAATATTATTATTATTTGAAAGCCATGTGACAAGGGAAGGGGGGAGGGAGAGAGAGAGAGGAGAGGAGAGGACATGACAATGCTTATGTCATCACGTTATCTGGTAACTGACATAATTTGCATGTCGTGGCTTCCCAAAAAAAAAAAAAAGAAGAAAGGAAAATGCAGCTGCTATATTTATTTTAGAAAATTGCTATGGAAGGACCGAACTACAAAAGGAAGCCAGGCCGAGAGGAGGGAAGGGAAGGACATGTGCGTGTTGCAAGTTTGATTGCTGTGGCATGCTGACAGCGCTTTTGGCTGGTAATTTTGTGTGTTGCAACAACTTTTCCTCCATAGATACATTTTGATGGGCAATTGTAATAAGTCATTTTCATATCGATAATCAAAGAATTAACATCTTGTGTGCATACACTTTCAGGCATAGTAGCGAAGTCTGTAAATCTAAAATATTTATAATTTACAGCACAGTGTAAACTAAAAAAAAACACTACCCTGCGTCACAGCCAAACCTTGGCGCTCCAACTTCATGTCGTCCTGTTAATCACATTTGAAATATTAGAGCGCAGTGTCTTTACAAACGACGCAGTTGGCGATTAATTTGCAGAGCTTTAGCGTAAATGCAGGCGCCAAAAACACAACAGCAGCAACAACAAGACCTCATTCCACACTGCAGCAACGTTTAGTTGTTGTTGCTGTGTTGACCTTTTTTTTGTGTTTCCTAGGCGAGCAGGCGAGAGAAGTGGGGTCCCCCTCTTAAGCTGCATAATGAATGAATGCAGGCAGTAAAGGAGGTTTCCAAACTGCAGGGAACAATGCCGCCAAAATCCTTGACAAAAGCCAAACACATTTATTCAGCGGTCGTTTTAGAAAAAGGAAAAGGAGAGAACACGGGGTATAAAGACCCTCTGAACTTTTCTACAAAAAAAAAAACAACCTAAAATATGCGTTAGTTTTTGCCCGCAGCCCGTTTTAAATGTAATTTTTCGCACAACGTCTTCTAATTAAAACAAGCTTAAAGCGCCGCAAAACGTGCGCCACTGAAACAACGAGTGGACAACGAGAGTTTAGTGAAAAGAAATGCCATCTAGAGATGAGGGCGTGACAAGCCGCTAGAGATGCAAAAAGGTTAGATAGAAATCGCAGCTATATTTTTATCCCCCACGATTCCAAAACTTAATATGGTTTGGCTTTTTTAGCTCTTGTTTTCAAAAAACAAGAAAAAGCTTCCACATACTATATATGATCTTATCTTATCGAGCAGCAGCCATAGGAAACCCGAAAGTGGTCCTTGAAGAGATTTTTCCCCCCCAATTATGGCAAGCTTGGAGGACTAAAATCTATCCCAAAATATGTCAAAAGTCGGCTATTCCCGTACTTTTATAAACTTTCTACAAGATAATTTACAGGAGGAAGGATTTTCATTAACGGAATTTGATTCTGATCTCGATTTTAGCTCGATTTATCGTATGTTGTTAGTGAAACACTCGACTCGATCTCTCAGAAGCATCAAATCAAGAAGGCCCAATATTGAATTAAGCTCGACAAGAGCCGTGCACAAGTCCAGTCTATGGTCCCTTTGAATCCCCTTCAATCAAAAACAGAGTAAATCAACGTTTCTGAGTCTAGCAGCTCCTTTATATTATGATCTACTTGATGCTTTCAAATTAAAACCAGCTCCTCACTTCCTCGGGCTCCAAACAGTAATGAGTTTGAGCTACGAATTCTCATTTAGGCAAAGTTATATATAAAGAATTATACACTTGAATTAAGAATGTTCGATGTCAAAAGCTTGATAACAATGTAAATTCTTGATCCAAGAGAGAAATTCTTGATCCAAGTATGAATTTCTGATCCCATTTTTCTTGATCCAAGAGCTTCAATACTTAAACCAAGTACTAAACATTCTCAAATCAAGTAAACAAATGCTTGAATCAAATGCGAAACATACTCAAATTCAAGTTTGGTAATTTTTGAGTTAAGATCATACTATTTTGTCAAAAACCGAGCATTTTCTTTCTAGTATAAAAATCTCATCAGGTTTAGAGAGTAAGATCTCTTACTCTTGAGTGTTTCAAAGATTCCAATCACACAATATTTTCAGTTTTAAAATCACAGTTTTGGTTCTTTTTCGATCACATGTGGATTGAAATTCGGAATTTTGGTTTTGTACTGGTTCTGCGGGGTTCGGTTCTGGATCAGCTTGCAGCCTTTTTCGCAAGCATTAATTATATGAAAACTTGTAAGGAACTAATTATCTGGAGATTAGTTTTCTATGTATTCAGAATAGCATAAAGAGCACTGGGGCTTAATTAGGGTTAATAAACATCAGCTTTGAAATCGACAATCACGGCACCAAATTGTCCCATCTCTAGTTTTGGGTCCAGCCTTAACCGTTGCCTTCATTCGCGGGGCTAATGACGCGTGATTTATTGGCAACCAACGACGCCGTCGCCGACGACGACGACGACGACGACAGTATACGCTAGGAGGCAATGTCCTTGCCCCTACTTTTCCCACCACCCTGCTCTCTCTCCCACTCTCTCTCTCTCTCTTCCTCCCACTGCTTTGGGTCGTAAATAATACACGCAACGCAGCGACTGGTTACAAATTGCAGTCCAAGTCCAACCTGTTCGCCTTCGTTCTTGTTCTCTCCTCTCCTTTTATGTTCACACCGCGCCCCCGTTTTTATTTTGCCAATTTATTTATATGCAGGAAGTAGCAATTACCAGTCAAACGCAGGCAACATACTCCTCCGCCTCCTCCTTCGTCCTGCTCCTCCTGCATAACCTTTCTTTACTATGTCAGTGGATTTTCCTTTCACCTGGCTGACTCTCTAATTGGTTAAAATATGAAGCCCAATTATTGGAAAAGTCTGCATTTAATCAGCGGAAAAACTGTTTAACTTGTTTTTTATTATTTGCTCGATATGCAAGTGATTTGTGTGTAGTGCGTGTAGTTAATGTGTGTGTGTGTGTGAAGTCGAGTGTAAAAGGAAAGGAAAATGAAATTGGATAGAAAAGAGGAAGTGAAAAATAATGTTGATTTTTTCCTATAAGTTAATAAATGAAACCTGTTATATGTATCCTTACGCACACTACCTAAACGCTGCTCTACTTACACAACACTGCTTATTTTTCCCATTTTCGTAGTATTATTATTAACATTTTTTCCCCTTCTTTCTTGCAGATGTATCATCCCATACAAATGAAACCCGCCGATAGCGAGAATCGCAATGGTAAGTTTTTCAATTTCAAAAAATTCTTTTTGTATTTTTAACCCACAACATATTCACACACATTCACCCACACATATGTGTGTGTGTGTGTGTGTTTATGTGGTGTGGTCAGCTGTGGAATAACTGCAATGTATGCCAGGCAAACATTTCAACAAAACCGCGCAAACAAATCAACAAAATCAGGCACAAAGTGCCCAGTGAGGCGCAAAAAATGGGGCCATAAAGCACATTAAAAATGAAAACAAAGCGAAGTGGTGTGGTGTGGTGTTTGCTGAACCAAATAAAATTTTGAAGAATTTGTTTCTGAGTGTGCACTTTACTTACTCACACTAATTGCGGAGTAGGTGTGCAATGTGTAGCTAAAAACAATAGCGATGTGTGTGACCTATATTATTAAAATAGCGTTCGTTTAAGTCTAGCCGTCAGTTTAACATATATATGAACAACTACTTTTTGTTTGGGCTAATTCTGATTGTATGGCTTGGATGGTTTTCAGTCTCTACTGATCAAATTGGTCTGCTGAATGCGACCATTGATCACACTGAAGAGTGTAGATTCATTTTAAAGTCCGAACATACATTGGGATCTGTATATAGCCTCTGTATTCTGTAATATCTATCATCAAATTCCATTTGGTCAAGGTTGCTCCAAAAGAAGAAGCATAAATCTGCAAAATATTTTCATTATAGCCTTTAATGGCATTGATAGAGAACCCTCGAGACATTATTAGTAATCAAAACCAGGGCTAAAAGCCGATTTTGAACCGGAATTCCGACTTACCGATTACTGTGAACCAAATCTTGAACCGAACATCTGAAGGTATTAAAGCTGATCTAAACCTGTTCCGAACCTAAAACTTTGCTTTGGTTCAACAAAAGTTATTGACATTAATTATTCGATTATATTTCCTAGCGACTTCTTCTGTTATCCTAATGGTTCTGGAAGACTTAGGGCCGATTTCTCATCTTCTAAATAGCTGCTATGTGTTAGATAAACTCAGATTATGCTCTGTTTTTTGTAGGTTTATGACAGAGACAGACAGCTCTATGTAGTAGATTAGAAAACGGCCCTAAGTCTTACAATCTGTAGGAAAGGTAAATGCTAACAACTATAAAAATGTTCCGAAATTCTATTAGAATCTTCAACCCGTCTCCAAAGATTGTTGAATGATTCACAAAATAAGAGCATACCATTACAGTGGATCATTTTTCTTAGGCAGACTACGAGAATTAACTTTACTTTGAGGTCTGTATTCAGCATTCGAAGTTTTTATTTCGTCACAAGGTGGAGGGGTGTCCCAGAAATCTGAAATGGTCCACTACGATTGATTTAAGATAAGATAAGATAAAATAAGATAAGATTTTGTTAAATTTAAGCTTAAAGCTGCCTAAAAGGCAAATATTCTGGGGTGTCCCAGAAATCTCTAGAGATGTTTGTATAAACGTTTTCATTTCGAGCTATAAATGTTTGCCTTCATATGAGAGATGTTACCAAAATGTTGGGCTACTCGATTAGATGACAAAAGTTGCTAGATTTGAAACCGACTGTTCAACGCCAAGTAGATTTGATGCGTACTGTTTCTCTTCTCTATTATCTAGTAGCCTGCAACGTTCCCGTCAGTTTACATCTAAAGTTCTTTTAGTTTAGTTCAAAATTCAATCGTTTATACGAAAATCTCTAGGGATTTCTGTAGAACCCCCCCCCCCAATACTTTATTTCAATAGAAGCACTTTGTAACTGTTTTGATGCTCATGAGCTGAATGAAAGGCTGTTGCTATTTATATAAATTTTGGTAAGGAAATCACAATTTTGAAGCTGATCAGCTGTTAATTGACCATCTCGAAAAGACTATTTATAAACCAGTTCCCAATGACTGAATTTTCCATATTTTAGAATTTCAATTTTAACCAAAATTGAGGAAAAGTGGGTTATTGGACCACCAAAACCCATGCCTAGTGAATTAATAAATATTCGAGTTCCGAAAATGACCTTAGTTGTATTCCTTAAAGTATGCAAAGGTTTTTTGAAACAAATATGCTGATATTCTTTTAATAATAAATACTTCGATTTATTTTATTCGATCTTTAACAAACGAGTATTAATAGAAGCTATCCAAAGGTTGTGGAAGACAAATGACTCCTGAGGCAGAACTTCAACACACGCTTTCACTCTCTCGCTCGATGCTCGATCAGGACTGAGTCGGCTTGGGTTTATTGGCAATCGCCAGAACTTATCGATAACAATCCGTGCTTACATACTTATTGGCTAGATTGTATATTGATAGCAAAGACTAGCAAACTTATAGATATGACAATGTAATAATAATAAAAAGTAGAGTAAAGTAATGCATAGATACCCCTTAATCCTACTACAAGGTAAACAAGATAAGTTAGACAGATAACTAAAAAATTTAAGGAGTTATATATATATATAGATACAACATAGATAAGTTACACCGATATCTTAAAGTTTGTAGCATTTATTAAACAATATTTATTAAACCTTTAATTTAAAGACAAAGCAACAAATTGCATAAATAATCAAACAATTGTCCCCTAAATTTGGTGAAAATTGATCAGAATTGTTTAAACCATTTCACAACAAATTTAAAACTGAAACGCAACCCCGAAATTCGAGGCACACGCGTACACAGCCTAAAAGCAGGCAATAGTATTTGACAGTTTTTATTGGCAGGCCAATGGACACGGCGCCAGCCAAATGAAATTTAAAACCTTTCCGAATATTTCATTGAACTTTACTCCTCGCTCTCTCTCTCTCTCTCCCTCCCGCTCCTCCCCCTTCCCCTCTCTAGAGAGGGAGGGAGGCCATTGTCAGTTGTCGGTCACTTGGCAGTTAATTAAAAACCATCAATTATGTGAGAGCGGAAAAAGTGTTTAACAGGCAAAATAAAAAAAATTAAAAAGTTGGCGAACAAATTTTAATTTATGTTAATTTTTTTTTTTGGGGCAAAAGCTGCTCTGCTCTGTGCACCCACCCCCACCCCCAGCTTCCTGATGCGCTGCTGCTGCTGCTGCTGCTGCTTCTTTTAATTATACCCCTGATATTAATCTGCTTAAGTGACCACAAAAATGTTGACTTTTCCATCCCACACACACACACACACACAGACAGACCTCTAGCGGCGTTTATTGCTAACAAGTTGTAGCGCGCGTTACAGTGGTAGGGAAAATCAAGTCAAGAGGGATGATAAAAATGTATTTTAAATTTAAATATTTGCCCCACTGTGTGTGGGTGTACAAAAACTGCAACAACAACAACGAAAAACTTTCTCTGCATGTAATTACGCTTGTTTAACATGGCGTATGCTTAATAATTTTTGGCACACTCTTCAATGTGTGTGTGTGTGTGTGTGTTTTGAGGGCTAATGATGACGATGGCGCGGCAATGATGATGACGATAGTAGTTTAGCCTTTGCTTTTAGTTGTTGTGTTTAAAAATTTCAATTTTAGATAAGCTTCTCATTGTTCACGCCCGCATTGCGCCTAAAACTATGCAATGCAAATTTCGTTTTGGACTCGATCCAACCATTTGCCGCATTTACTTTACTTTGTATAAACAGAAAATCACATTTCAATACAAAAGTTGCTTCCACTTCTTTTTGCTGTCTCGTGCTTTGGCACTTTAACCTCAAAAGGGAAAACAAAGCGAAACAAAAAAATGGAAAAAAAAAGTTTTACACAATTTATGCCAAAAGCGGAAACGATATAATAGAAAAAGATGGCAGAAATATTTTTTATTGAAGCGGATTTGGCAAGCGAACAACTTGGCTTGTCTGGAGAAATCGAAAATAAAAAGACACTCAGTCGCAGAAGCAGCAGCAGCAGCAGCAGCAGCAGAACAACAAACGGAAGGTGGCAATTTAATAAAATGCTTGAGTGAGTCGCCGAGTTTTGTTTCCTGTCTCTGGCAAAAGTGTAGCATACTTTTTGGCAGGCGAAAGCAGAGTGGAGCCACGTTAGATTGGTTTTACGTTTTGTCCTTGCTTGTTATTGTTTGGGTGTAGTTGTGTGTGTGTGGTGTGGGTGGTTTATATTTGAAAGGGTTTTAGTTTGCAGTGCTTAAGAGTCTTTGGAGAGACAGAGAGAGAGAGAGAGAGAGAGAGGGAGAGAGAGAGATAGAGAGAATCAGCGTGGGAATGGCCGCAGCCTACAAGAAAAAACACAAAAATAGATTGATTCTTGATGGAAAGAAATCCAAAACAAATACGAAAAAAAAATGGCTGTACAAACTGTACTACTTGTAATTTATAGCACAAGTGTCCACAGACTGTGCACTGCATCTTATTCCTTCGATTTGGCAGGACTTCATTGGAGAAGTTTGGATTTATGCTTCAGTGTGGTTTGTGGCATTGGCCCAGACTAGAAGAAAGAGTATTACTTGCATACAGAAAGGGAATACTTAATAAATTCTTGATGTACTTCTCTTTACATAAGGCCTGCGTTAAGCTGAGGCTCAGTTAGCCCAAAAATATAACAAAACCACATCATTAATTCAGGTAAAGAATAGATTTACTTTAAACGAAACAGTTCTTGAAATTCTCAACTGGTTCTAAAACTTTTCTAATGAAGTGCTATTAGATTTCTGACCTACATTAATATCATATTCGGGTCTTAGTATTCTTCCAATCTTTTTTGATCTCTCTTATTTCAAGTGCGAATTGGGAATAGCTTAGATTTTTATGGGAACATGTGTTGAGGGGTTGAGTTAAGACTTTATCTACGAATACTTTCCACTTATTTCAATCAAATCAATTGCTCAAATCGATTTGAATAGAGTTCCAAATGTACTTTGTATAGCCTGTAACAGCCTTTACTCAAATATTTCGAGTCTGATATACAAATTTTGACTCGGATTTAGGCGACCGAATCTGACAATCGGCAGGAATGTTCCATAAAACATCTATAACGAGAAAGCTAAGTTTACTTCGTCTGTGCCGAAGTTTTTATACCCTTGCAAGTGCTCGCTTAAATACATTCAAAAAATACTCTTTTTTCCCATTTTCCGACAAATTGTTCGTATGGGAGCTATATGATATAGTCATCCGATTTGGACAAAAAATTTTAGAATTAGGTGAAAGCACTAGAAACAAACAAATACTAAATTGCGGTATGCTACCATTAAAAACACAAAAGTTTTTCTAACCAAGACTGTTTTTCAGACCTATCTTTTGTATGGCAGCCATACCATATAGTTGTACGATTTGAAAAAATCTTGGTAGAACTATAAAAACACATAGAAAACCTACGATTACAAAGTTTGGAGACGTTTCCATTGAAAAGAGAAAAGTTTTTCTCACTAAAACTAGATTTTTGACCGATTGTTCCTATGGGAGCTATGAGATATAGTCATCCGATCCGGTCGGTTCCGACATATTAGAAATGTGCAGCAAAAAGAAGACTCTGTGCAAAATTTCAGCTCGATAGCTTCAAAACTGAGAGACTAGTTCGCGTAGAAACAGACAGACAGACAGTCGAACATCCTGATTAAGAACATATATGGTTTATGGGGTCGGAAATGAATATTTCTATGCGTTGTAAACTTCTAGGTAAAATTTTAATACCCTTTGCAAGGGTATAAAACTTACAGAATTACTTTTGCATATGTTTTTAACATATTTCGACTCAAAATCGATTCAATTCTCATAAGATTTGTGTCGTTTTGAGATGGAAAGTGAGTGTTGTGGAATTAATGGAGTTGGGTTAAACCATTGGCAAGTCTTGGTTTCAACCGCCGAAGTATTCAGTGTAATATCCATTTTTGGATATTTAAAACATCCCTTTAATGTTAAACAAGTTTTGGGTGTTAAGCGAAATCAATCCAAAAGATCTATAAGCCATTGATGTAATAATGTTTCCTTTTCCATGCAGATAATCAAAGAAAAATGAATATGAAACCTCATTAATTTAAGGGTTTTCAATTACCAATTGCTTGAGCGCTTTTTCCCTCAGTTAACTTTCACCTTTCTGACGGCTGCCTCAAATTACCATTGATTCCAATGGCCACAACACAACAGAAATGCAAATACAATTTGTACTTGGTTCAAGGTTTTGCCAACCTCACAACAACTTGTGTCTGTGTGTGTGTGTGTCTGTGTGTGTGCCTTCCGGTAATTTCTTTAGAGCACATTTTGCATTTCAACGCCAAGAACATTCGCCTTGTCATAATGGCTAATTTGAATTTTTATCATGTTTACCAGCAAACAATACGTGCATCATCATCATCATCATCATCATCATCGTCGTCGTCCTCGTCCTCGCACAACATTTGCATATCGATTTCATATGCAGTGAAAAGCAAAAATTCATATGTTCCCCCGCGAATAAACATGAAGAAAATGTTGACTTGTCTCGTTTGGGTTGCACTTTTTTGGGGAAACTCCTCCCAAATAAATAAAAAAAAAAAGAAGAAAAACTTGCAAATTTAATAACCCCCCCATCCCCTCCATCACTGTGTCTGTTTGAAGTTTTGCTTGCATGTAAATTGCGCTGATTACCGCGTTGCAGTTGCCCCCCCCCCCACACTTTCTTTTGCTTACTCATTCGATTTGCTTGGCATTTGCGCTCCGCTTGTACCATGTTTTTCTTTATGTTTTTTACTTAACCTAATGCAAATCGGTTTTATTACTGCACTTTTTCTTCTTCCTTTGAACACACACACTTCTGAAGTATTTATATCTGTTTGTAGTATACCAATGTCTGTGGGTTTTTGGCGCAGGGTCAGGTCAGAGAGTGTCATAAAAGTTAAGTGCACTTTGCTGTTGCAGCAATTTGAGCGGAAATGTTAAGACGTTTGTCGAGTATTTATGCGGCGACATGAACACGAAATTTGTGTTATATTGAGAAAGTTCAAAAGGTAAACAACAAATTTGTATTGGAATAGGAAATGAATTATGTAAATAGTATAATGTGTAAACATGGTGGGGTGTTCACTACTGAGCCATGGCTTGAATTTGGGTGCCTCAATTACTCACAAGTGGACCAACACGAGGCTGAGCGGTAGAATTTTGAGAGCACGGAAGAATTCTACAAGTGTCTTAATGCATTGCCCAAATTATTAACAACATTGAAATTTTGGTTTGAAAATTGGGCTTCAGATGGGTGCCTTGATTACTCAAAAGTGGAAAAATTAACCGATAAGAGGAAGAGTTTTAAAAATTCTAGAGAATTCTACAAGTGTCTCAATGCACTGCCCAAGTTATTAACAATATTGAAATTTGTTTAAAAATTGAGCTTCAGATGGTTGGGGTGTAAAGTTGAGCCTCAAATGGGTGCCGCGATTACTTAAAAGTTGACCAAATTGAGCCTGAGAGGAAAAGTTTTGAAAGTACGAATGAATTCGACGAGTGTCTTAAAGCATTGCCCAAGCTATAAAGAATATTACAATTTGTTTAAAAATAGAGCTTTAGATGGGTAGAGGCAGAGGCAGAGTCTTCAGTGTACTAACGAATTCTAAAAGTGCCCTTGAACTTTGACCAAGCAGTTTATTTGAATGGAATTGGGTTTAAAAATTGGCATCAGATGGGTGCCGCGATTACTCACAAGTTGATCAAACAATGCCTGAAAGGGGAGAGCTTATGTTTTAATGCATTGCTTAAGTCAATTATATTAAGGGCTTAGTTTAGCCCGAGACAGGCTCATGTAAAGCCTTAAAAGTTCTGAAAACTTTCCTGTATAAATCAAGACTGAAGGGTTTATATCAAGTATTTGTTTAGTATTCCATTTTTTTATCCAATCATAACTTGTTCCCAAAGTAAGCATTAAGAAAGAAAGCTTAGCTAACTTCGTCGGTGCCAAAGTTTTTGTACCCTTCCAAGAGATCGCTTGAATATTTAAAAAAAACACGTTTTTTCCCATTTTCCGACCGATCGTTCGTATGGGAGCTATATGATAAAGTCATCCGATTTGAACAAAAATTTGTAAAATTATGTAAAAGCATTTGAAACTAAGAAATACAAAAGTGCAGGATGCTACCATTAAAAAAAAAAGTTTTTCTAACTAAGACTGTTTTTCAGACCTATCTTTTGTATTGCAGCTATACCATATAGTTGTCCGATTTAAAAAAAAAACTTGGTAGAATTATAAATAAACATAGAAAACCTACGATTACAAAGTTTGGAGATGTTTCCATTGAAAAGATAAAAGTTTTTCTCACTGAAACTAGTTTTCCAACCGATTGTTGCTACGGGAGCTATGAGATATAGTCATCCGATCCGGTCGGTTCCGACATATTAGTAGTGTGCAGCAAAAAGAAGACTCTGTGTAAAATTTCAGCTTGATAACTTCCAAACTAAGAGAAATATACAGACAGACAGACAGACGGACAAACCTCAATCGACTCAGCTCGTCACCCTGATCCAGAATATATATAGTTTATGGGGTCGGAAATTAATATTTCTATGAGTTGCAAACTACTAGGCAAAATTATAATACCCTTTGCAAGGATGTAAAAATGCTAAGTCTACCCCAAGACAAACTTATGTAAAGCTTTAAAAGTTCTTAAAATAGTCAAGAAGATGGGGTTTAAATCAATTACTTACTATCTTACAAGCTTTTGACAGTGTAGATTGTGAATTTAAGTTCGAAATTTCTGGATTATTCTCAATCAAAGCCCTCTACCAAGAAACACTGCACCTAACTATCGTTGGTTACCAAAATCTATCAAAGGGCCATAGTGGAATCTCCACAGAATTTCAGGTTCGGGGTTTTTGGGCCTCTGGATTAGTTCGATTGGGTTTTAAAGTGATTGATAAAGTGATAAGAATTGATAAGAATCTATATTAACCCTGCTTAACCCCTGAATTCAGGTCTGACCCGAACTGAAGGGAAGCTTCACAGATTGGAATAGTTGGTTCTCAGTGTTCAACTCATACAGATGTCGTCTCATCACAACAAATGCTACCAGAAATTGAAATTGTCTAAGAATCTAAGCTAAACTATCAAAATCTTTACACAAATTTTGTGTTTAAAAGCCAAAATTGTTGTTCAATTAGCGTTTTGGTTCAAAGTGTAGCTTGTTTTGCAGCCAATAAAAGCCATCAACAACATTCAAATAAAAATGAAATAAATATATATATATATATATATATATATATTTCTGTGGGTTATGTCAGCAAAGTCTCTTTCGAACTGTGATTCAATCGTTCTCGACCAGCCATTTCCAGCTCGTTCTCAATTCCCGCATCTTCAGTTTGAGTTCTAATCATAATTAGCACTCACGCAATAGTTACCAACTTTTAAAAACATGAAGCAAAATGTGTTAATTAACTCATTAGCAGCCAAAGGAGTAACAAGAACAACAACAACAACTAACACACACGGGCAGTGAAATAAAAAGAAGATTTGAAATAAAAACAACATTAAAAGTCATTTAAACGAGCTCAACAATTTTCACAAACAAATGCGAGCAGAGCAAACAACGCAGAGCGACGCCGCAGCAGCAGCAGCCAAGTTGTAAATCAAGTTTTTTTTTTTTCTAGTTGAGAATCTTTTTGAGATGAGATTCTTTGTATTCGCGTTCATCTCACTTAGTTGCAGCTAAAACGTCAATCAGTCCAAATCGTTGTCGGCCCTTATCGTGTGCACAAAACGAAAACAAAAACAAAGAACGAAAAAAAAACATTCCAATTCGCGCCAATTGTTTGGTATTTAAATACCAAAAAAAAAAAGAAAAGGAAACATAAAGCACAATTGTTGTTGCTCACTTTGATGGCAGTTGCATGTGTTGCTGTTGTGACGTTGCTTAATTAGTTGCCATCGGTGTCTGGGGCTGACTTTTCACTGCAACTCCCCTCTCTCGCTCACTCCCTCTCTCTCTCTCTCTCTCTCTGATTGATGTCAATTTATTTTTAGTGATTTGATTTTAGCCTTTTTGTTGTGTTGTCGCGAAAAAGGTAAAACAAAATTATATTGGAAATACGACGGAAAAAATAAAACTAAAATCGATTTAAAGTGAAGAATTAATTGTGTGTTACTGCTGCGTGAAAGTGTAGCGAATGCAACAAAGGAGGAACACAAAACAGGGTGTCTAAAAGTTGGATAGCAGAAATGGAATAAAGCTAGGAAACAGGAAATAGAGTGAGTAAATAATTAACTAACAGAGGGTATAAATCAATCGAAAATGCTTCTTACATATATTAGTTTTTGGGTCTAAAAGGAAAAGGAATTCTTCTCGGTTTGAAGTTCTTATTGAAGTCCTACTCAGCTGTTAAACCGAACCGCATACCAAACCTGGCTTCTTTCCGATCTGCTGAACCTTGCTGAAAACCACAAAGCAAAGCGGTTCGGTTCAGTTCAGTGTTAATACGTTTAGAGATTATGGAAGAAGATAGTGTAAGTCTTTTGCAAATGTGCCCCCCAACCCCTTAAAATGAATGTGTCATCAATCTGCATCTAATTTTTTCGGTTCGTTGTCTGTCCTCCACTGGGCAATATTCTCATTCGTGCATATTCAGCATCATTCCAGTCTTAGCCCGTATAGTTTTTCTCGTAATATACAAAGAGATTGTAAAGAGCAATTCTAGAACTTACAGGCGAAGCCGCCTCATTTTGAGGATTTGCCAAAAGTTATATATTCAATTTATGAATGAACCATTAAACCGATCCGAATCCTATAAAAAGCATGAAATGAACCGAACCGACAGTTCAAAAATACTGAGCCCTTCAACCGAATCAGTTCTTCTTTTGGGACAGTATGCGAAGAACTAAAATCTCAGATGAAACTTCGAAATGTTGAAGTCTTTTTCCAAAACTGTACGGGAAATTCAGGAAATGTGAAGTGTGAAATACTAAATTGTACCTATATCAGGGCTATTCAAATAATGTTAAGAAACAAAATGGGTGGAATATTTAAATGAGAAACTTAGAAATGACTTCAAAGGGATTTTAACATTAAATCTTAGAATATCGGATCGTATGATTACAGTTACATTGGTTATATAAGTCGATTAGCATTATCATTGTAAAGGATGAACCGACTTTGACGGTAGATGTTCCCAATTTTCCAAAAGCTTGTTTATGGCAATCAATTTGCACAGAAAAACAGGGTAATCCCGGATATACTTGAGCCGATCCCGGAAAAGAATGATTTCATTCCCAAAATACAGTTTCAATTGAAGCCAGCTCCGGGAATACCCTGTTTTCAATCCCGTTTCGAATTGATTTCAGATTGTTTTTTCTGTGTATTTGATCATCTTGCGTTCTAATGGAAATGTAGGAGTTTGACCAGTTCGTTCGAAACAGTTAGCCAATTGTTTGCTAGAGCATTATGTTTATTGCGGATATTACAAAATTATTAAAACTTAAAACTGCCCATGATAACCTAAGCAAAGCACTTGGTTATAAAGCATTAAGAGGATTCATTAAAAAAATTTATATATAAAATTCGAAACTTATAAAGATTCGTTCATTTTCATCACAAACTAGCTCTGACCTGCGCGCATCAACCGCTGCTTTTGCTCTCTTTTGCCAAGCTTGGGTATACGCTCGGCTAGTGTCTGCTTCAAAAAGCAAAATACAATCATATGTTATTCATGTATTATACTATCATAACTAATTCAGACCATAGTATTTTTTTTGTGTTGGTCTAGCTCTGAAAATGACCACCCTGTGCTCGAACAATGCAGCGCCACTTCTCCTTTTTTTTTTTTTGTTCTTTTTGTCCTCTCTCTCAGTCCAATTAAATGTCGCATGCCGGATCAATCGAAACGAATCGGTAAAATATCTTTTGTTGTGTCTGTCTAAATTTAGCCGGCCAACAACGATTTGAGTTGCAAATTAAATTCTAGACGATCATCATCATCCTATCTATAGGTATAAAAGCAGACCATGGCTAATTCCTCAATTGCAATCACCAGGGATAACTCGATGCCAGCAATTGTCGTCTCAGAACAGAATCACAAAAAAGACTAAAAGAATCACACGCAAAAAGTGCGAACATTGAAAAACTTGAATGTTGTGTTTAAAATAAGAGCTCTGAAATTCATTTGTGTTTCTTATATTTGTTAACCGTAAAACTCTAAACCAAAAGTATAAACTATATACTATATATACATTTTCGTTGTGCGTGCGTGGCTAAAAGTGTTCTTGCGAATAAAAAAAACTACCTACCTGAACAGAACCGAAGAAATAAAACAGAAGTGTTAACTTGATGATAAGTGGGAGTTGATTGCGTGTTTAATATTTATTAAATTTGCTTACTGAATTTTCCACTCATTCAATTTCGATTCTTTTTGACTCTCTTGTTGTTCTTAACGCTGTGTGTGTGTGTGTGTGTCAATGTGTGCTGCGTGTGTGTATGTGTCGTCTGTATAACTGTGTGTGTGTGTGTGTAAATAAGTGTGAAGTATTTTCAAGAAATTTTCTCTTCTTCGTTCGACGTCGTCTCGTCGTCGTCATTTGACATGATAAATAATTCAACTGCAATTGGTTTCGTAAATAGCCAAAAAGGGGAAAGCGAAGATGAAGCTGAGCAGCAGCAGCAGCAGCAGCATCAACAGCACCAGCAGCACACAGCCCAGAGCAGCAGTCAATTATCGTCAGTAATTGAGAATTTATCCAATAATAGCGACATCGCAGCCACATTGTCCTTGCCAGCGTCGTCTCCGTCATCATCAGCCACGCACCAGCAGGCCACGCATAAATCCTATCCGCCAATAAATTCAGCATATTGGCTGCCATCGTCGCATCCATCACCGTATGCAGTGCCAGGTAGGCAAAAATCTGTCTGATAGAGATGACAGCGTGACACGAACAAGCAGAAGTGATCAAGCAGGAGTGACTGTTTTATAAGTGGGGGTGCTAAATCACTGAAAAATTACAGTTTTGTTCTACTTCAATTGCTCTTTATGGTTCAGTTTCCCTTACTTAAAGTGTTGCTACTTCTTCAGTCGCTCAGTTTCTCACTAAGTTGAACTGTTGTTGACTTTGCTTTAGGTTTATTTTGCTTCTCTGCATTAAATAAAGTTTGATTAACGCCTTAAAGAAGAGGTCGGCAATGTGAGCAGTAAAGTTGCAACTGGCAACTGAGAGAATATTCGATAACGATGAGAGAGAGCTTTCAAAAGCTTGACCTTTAGGCCATTTTCTTACTGCACTGCCAGAGAATAAAGTGCTTATAAGCTAGTAGCAGAACTCTCTGCTCATAATGCCGACCACTGCCTTAAAGCAAATGCCACAAATAAGAGCAACTCACCTTGCTCGCTTCGTGAGCAGCTCGCTTACTACAGCTTTACCCAACACTATCAGCCATCCTTCAACTCTGATGCAACACTTGTCCATCTTTATTGACATCACGTGCTCCGACCGCCCGCCAGCCCCGCCCTCCTTCACTTACTCACTTATTGATGGTCCGTTGATGTTGCAGTGTTATCTACCTTGTCGCAGGAGTAGCCAAAAGGAGCTGATGCCCAAATTGCCCTGCGCCACCTTACATACACACACACACACATTACATTGGCATCCTTCTCAATTTCTGCCTCCATCCATTTGCCTGACTTTTAAAATTGGGTAATTAAAGCAATTTATTGGTCGCGTAGTCCTTGCTGTCATTTGTTGAGCCACTGCAAATTGGGATTTGAGGATTGGAAATGGAATTGGAGAAGCCAAAACAAAAAAAAAAAACATGGTCATTAACCTAATTGGTCCAGCTAAGTATTTTGTTGCCAAATTAATTGTTGAAACGGAAAAGAAAATGATTGCATTTCGATGAAGCAAGAAACTTGAGAATCAACTTACTAAAAGCTCATTGTAGAAAATATTTATAAGGTTAGAATTATTAGCATACAGTTTGAATGAATGTATTGTGAAAATACTTAGATTTATAATTAGAATAAACAAAACAACTTTTGCGATTTAATTTTGAAAACTTAGATCGAATGCTGAAGCTTGAAAAACGCAATTGGAATGAAAGCAAATAGTGACAGCAATTCAATTTTAGAACTTAAAGTAAGAGCCACTTTTTCATTGATTTTAAATGGAAAGAAAATACCCATGTTTAATTTTATTTCACACTTTCCTGATGTTATTTCCTAGTAGAAGTTCAACTCGAAAACGATGGACCTGTTAGACTAGGGACTTATGGATAGACATATGAAATAGTTTGCCAAGTAAAATGCAGCCTTTTCAACCCAAGTGAGGTCGAGTATGTTTTAATTTTCACTTAAATTCATTAAAAATAATTATAAAATTTCTAAATCATGACCATGAATCATGATCATGAATCAACCCTCTAAAATTTAACATTCTACATAAGTTTAGAGGTTTTGCTGCCTTGGTAGGGGCTAAACTAATTGGTTCTCATTGGGCATTAAAGCATTTTGGACCAAATTCAAATTGAAATAGTTCTTATTTTGCAGTACTGCTGTTACCCTACTTATATTAACAAAAAATCGTGGTCAATGCCCTTTTAAGTATGCTATGTTATCATATCATGCTACATTCGTAAATCATACAAATTTTGAAAATTATATATATTTTATTTATTTTAATTGGGGAATATCTACGAAAGCTTCGAAAATTTGCGTGAATTTACAATTTGGTTTATGTTTGATGCTGACCTAACTGTTAATGTTGCCTTTCTTATAAAAGAAAGAAATGTTTGCATACTTTTAAGTGTAATTATCTTAGTATTTTATGGTTTTTAAGCCCAGGTTGTATCTGATTTGTCCCAACGCCTGCTGTTTTCGTCTGTGTATGCCAAACGTGCGCTTAGGCACACTACTAATCATAATTTATTATGCTCTCAATCTCTTTGTTTATGAGAAAGTACCAATAAACCCCATTTCATTGTTTGTGTAGTGTCAAGAGAGAGAGAGAGAGAGAGAGAGAGAGGAGGAAAGAGAGATTGAAATGCGCTCAATCAACACTTATAAATTTTGTCAATCTCTGTGTTTTGCTTGAGTACTAGAAATGAGCAATGCAAGTGGCGCGAGTATTATAAGCACTGCATGAGCGAAGCATAATTATGTCATAAGGAGTACCGTAAGGACTGCATACATTTTGTTGCTGTGTTAAATTCTCATGCAGTACACCTAGTAATTGCTGCCGATCTCTGTTCTAACCCAATTTTCATGCATTTTTCCAGTATGCTCTAGAGTCATTGACTATGTGTGGGAAGTTTGTATGGCTTAGTTTTATACTGTACTGTCCCAAAACTAGTTCCAAACCAGATTTAGAGTCATATTTTAGAAATGATTAATATGATAAGCTTTTTACTTGAAATTGTGCTTTTATATTAGAAAAAGGTATTTAAATTTCTAGCTTTAAGACTCGATTCAATCGGTACAAAATTAGTTCAAGGTAATATTCAGTTGTTCTTTTACTGGTTCCGAGGCAAGTCAAATATAGAAAGAATTTAGTAGAATTTTTTAGACACAACTATTTTTAACTTGAATCATTAAAAACATGAGTCATGTGAGAATAAAATAAAGACGATTTGTAAATCGAACAAAGTTTACATCAAAGTACAATTTTTGTATAAGATGTTTAAACTATTTGGGCTGCTAAAAGGTCAACCCCCTTAATCTGAAGGGCAGGCATCAAGAGAAAAGCAAAAAGTCAGCTAGTCTGTTAGTTTGTACCTGTCATTTTGGTGAGCAGACAGCACAGAAATAAACAAGTTTGTTGTGAATTGTGACAAATGATATTCTTTATTATTTTGTCGATATTTATATCCACAAATTATGTGGCAACTTTTGCATATAAATCACATATTTTTGGGTTCAGTTACTTTAATTAAAGGTTTAATTTCCATTATTAAATTAATTATTCTTTTGTTTTTGAACATTTCTTTGAATGTCACTTGCATTCTGTGTGAAATATATTATGCTTTTTTTAACTTTAAACTTTAATGTCAATTGCACAGATATCTCTGTCTCACCCTTTTTGCACCCTCTTTAACCTATCACTCACTCACTGACACACACACAGACACACACAGACACGCCTACAATATCCGCACTTCATTTCATTATCGGTTCATATCAAAAAAGGAAGGCAAAAGAGTTTTAAAACAGAACATATGCCAAACATATTAAAAACCATGTCAATTGGCCATTGTCTCTGGCAACGCCACCTGGGTATGGTAGGATCGACTGCCGTTCACTTGGCCGCAAATTTACACTTGACTTGAACATTATTAACACACACACACAGACACACACTCGCACACGCACACGCACACACAGACACACACACTCGCTCTCGCACCACACAAACAAAGGTTTTGCAGTTTTTAAGAGGCAACAAAAATGTTAAATTGGCTGTGTGGATGAATGTGTGGGTGAGTCATTGACATACACGTGTTGCTGTCCTGACACTTTTCCTCTTTTTAATACACTCTCGAAAAAGGCCTCTGACATTGTCATTGTTGGTGTTGTTGCTGCTGCTGCTGCTGTTGCTGCTGCTGCTGGTGTTGTGTTTTCCTGTTGTTGATATGAAGAGAAAAAAGTGACAATTTATATATATTTTACATTTAATTTTCGATGTGTGTGTAGGAGAAACAACTTGTAGACAAAAGTTGCATCACTCTCTGATGTTGACGTAATTTAGAAAAAGTTTTAAAATGAAATAGAAAATGTTATAAAGAAAGAGAAATGCTGCAGCTAAAGTCCCTCCCACTTTCTTTGCCATAATCGAATAAATTTCAACTCAAAAATTGTCATGAAATCATGCTTAATTCTTCCCCTTTGACCTCCGCTTATCAGCATCACATCGTCATCGCGTTGTAAGTTCATAAATCTCTTTGCCAAATTGCCATGCAAATTTAACTGGACTTTAATTTTCTGCTAAATTAAATGGCAAATGAACTGGTCCACGTAGCCCGCACGTGACTGCCTCTCAGCCTTCTTCCACATCTCGCCAACTATGCAGAAAAAATTGTAATTTTTCGCACACAAATTTATAACCTTTAATTGCTTTGACCCAAAAACGCAGCAGGCCGCCACCATAGACTGGCCACAAAAGCCACATTGCCCATGGCCCGCCCTGGCCAGACCCGCATAAAGTTGAAGCCAGCCCCAAAACCCCCACCCACCCCACCCACACGCTTGCACAAATTTTGTTTTTGGTTTTTTTTTTCCCCCCCCTGTTTCTGCCTGCCTAATGCACTTTCACATTCACATTGTGCCATTTACCCACATCCTTGGACCTCCTACTGCATCCTGATGGCGGCATAACCATGGCATTCTAATCTGAGGCACCCGAGTTTCGTTTCCAGTTGCCATTTTATGCAAATGAATTGGTTTTTAGTGAAATACTTCACACTTTGTTTGCCCCTAGAGGAGGAGGAGGAGGCAGGATTCGCGTCTTGTCTGACAGAGGCAAAAGCGTGACAGGCCTGAGGACTGCCAGGAATTGGTGAGGGTTAGGGGAGGAGAGCAGGAGACTGCAGCCTAGTAGGATATATGTATATTTACATGCACACATACAGATATAGCCTGGCAGCAGGCAGCTGTTTTGAGTGGCAGTCGGACTGAATGATGGTTGAACTAACTGACTGCCTTACCATCCAGCTGAGTGACGTTTTGTTCTCTTGAAAATAGAGTGCATGACCGAAATATACATTTCCATTGTTTGTGTTAAGGAATGATTCATTGTGAAAAATTCTATTTTAAATGTGAACAAATGAGAGGAGAATACGAATTTTGGAAAGAATTGCCGCTTCTTGCAAATTAATGTTTGTGCCCATTCAGAAAATGTTTACCAAAAAATATGTTATCAAATTTAAAATTAAATTTCTCAGAATAAAATGTAGAACTTTGTAGTTGTATTTAGGAAGTAAATACTAGATTTGAGTGCAAAAATCCTTATAGTAGTGGCAGTAATTCATTATTTGCTATGCTATGCCTTCAGCCTGAGTAATTTGAACATGAAGCTTAAGTGAACATAGCAGCTTTATCTAGATTTTTAATCTAGAAAGCTTAATCTAGATTTATTTTAGAATTCTTTGATTAAATATGAGATTTTAGTGGATTTAGGACCGTTTCTAATCTCTAGTGCTCAAGACCGCCTCTTGACAACCTTGAATTCATTAAAATTCTTAACTTAAATCACATTAACTCGCAAATTTGATTTCGATTTGTACTTGATATGAGGTCTCCGCGTGAATCAGAGAAGGTTGAGGAGATCCTAGGGCCATGAAGACATAAGTCCAGAGGCTAATAAGCAACCAGATGCGTGAAGGCGATACAAGTGAATGGCAAGATGAAATTGCAGTGTGGATCTTCGATTTTACATTAGTATGCTGTGCGTGTGCGATGTCTACCGAACATACGTGGTACTCAGACAGCTCACAAATGTAAAATTGAAGGTCCATTTGGCAAATTTCCCTGACATCCACTTGTACGAACGTTCCGCATCTTGGTGGCCCTGGTGTTAAAATGGTTATATCTATAGGTACACAGATATGACTTTAATACCCTTTGAATCATCCACCGGAGCTGCAAAGTCACATCCAAATGATCATTGTTCATATCTATTGGTTGATTATTAGCTCCGTTGGATGCTTCAAAAAAGGATATGTGTTTAATAAACTTTAAACCATCTGAAGGAGATGATAAGCCTCCAAATTTTGATAATTTTTCATATCCTTTGGTTTATTTTCTGGATATTTAAGACATATCCTTCCCAAATGAATACCGGAAATCATCCAATGGATATTCTTTAAGATTCTTTTTGTAGACTGTGTACTTATCTGCAGACATGATGATAATGTTACATGTCCTTTGGATGATTCTTAACTCCTTTGGATGATTAAATAGATATATAAGACATATCCCAAATGGATACCGGAAATCATCCAATAAATATCCCTTTTCTGTTCTTCAACTTATCGGCTTACTGTAAGAACGATAAGGTCTTGATTCAATAACGTTTGTTCTTATTTCAATAAAGAAGTTTTCAGAATGTTTTGAATGTTCCAAGAAGATAACTTGATTGCAATTTTAAGTAGAAAAAGTAATTGCATTTCGATCTAATCAAAAAACAATCGTTTAATTCTTCGAATAAATCTTTATCTGTCCACGCATTATACTTCTTCTACTTTTTGGTGAACTTACTAACGACCGCCAGCCCATCAACAATAATTTGCATAATTTTTATATAACATCCCAAGCAAGAAGGAATTCTTTTTATTTCAATAATGGGAAAACTGCCCTCTTATCGTAACGAACATTCCTTGACACTTGTATAGCTCTTGTTCTTCCTTGCCGTAAGGACCCACACGACGCACACATTATAATCATAATCAAACTGAACTACTCACATGCCTTACACATCCTTTTTACAAATGGGTAGCAAAAAGGAACCCGAATCCATAAAATACAATCAAGGAAGTTGAAAGTTCCATGACATAGAAACCCATTATCACAGTTACGCACAGACACACACACACACACACACATCCATATTTGTCTCACTCTCCCCGACTCAATGGCATTGTGTTCGATCAAAAGTTTTAACCCCTCGCGCTAGTATATACTATATAACGGACATCCATTCATTTTTTGTTATTTATTTTTTGCTTGTCCTTCGCTTGACCCTCAAAATGTGTAAAAATGCAAATAATTTTCCCTGTGCTTATTGTTATGCTCTTGATTATGTTGTTCTTGTTGTTGTTGTTGTTGGGGCGTTTGGGGGTAGACAGATATTGCACAATACGTAGTATGTGCCGTAGTGTACCACCTCCTTATGGTGTATGAGAAAAACATGTCCTTTTTATTGCATTTACATGAAAATTTATGTTGGGTGTCCCAGTTGCTGGCGATGCTCTGCCAAACAGTGTGTTGTTGGGTATGCTACGTTTGTTTTGAACTTTGTGTAAGGTTAACAAACTCTTTTGCAGCCTATAATGATTTTGTAATTGCAACCTTCCGGACACCCTTACCCAATACATCACTATAGTCATCCTCCTAAGATACCTGGAGTCGTTTTAAGTACCTCTTCTTTTGTTTTCTATTAAAATCTTTCTCTTGATGTTGACGATTTTCCCATTTACTGGCGGATTTCTCATCTTCTAAATAGGCGCTAAGTATCAGATAAACTTATTTATAGGTTTATGGACCAGATAGCTCTATGTAGAAGATCAGAAATCGGCCCTTAGTCTTATAAAGGAACTGATATTGAAATGTTTATCTCAATCACAGCATTTCTGTCTCTCCATAATTGTTCACTCTCAACATGGATTCATAAAGAATCGCTCCATAAAGCGGGGAATCAAATACAAGACCTTATGCCCTCAAAAACATCTTCTTATTAGTTTGTTGTACAAGCACGTCTAAATGACAACATACTTTTTTGTGCGTTGGTGGGGTTGAGCCAAGTTATGCTCATTTCAAAAACACTTGAAAAATTTGTAAATTTGTGGTTCTTTTTTTGAGTTCAAGGCAACTTATTTACTGAACAGTCTTTTTCCCACTATGAAGGGATGACAGAAAGTCAATACAATTGTGGTTATAATAGGAAAATTTTTCAGAAAAATCCCAAGATCCGAAACAAGGTCAGATCTCTGTATGTTCCAGCTGATGAGACATCCAACTATTCTCTAGCTTCGTACTGTGTTTCCCTTTGTATGTTCCAGCTGATGAGACATCCAACTATTCCCTAACACAAAAGAGCATCTCAGCTTCGTACTGTGTTTCCCTTAACTTATCCCATTTTTGGTTTTGCCCCTTAAATGGTTTTTCTTTTTCGTGTTTGCGTTGCGAGAGAGAGAGAGAAAAAGAATGGCTCATTTTATTGGCTTGTTGTTGTAGTAGTTTGCTTGTTGAAGGACATTGCTGTGGCTTTGGCTTGGCTCAAAATGTCATATCGATTTATTAACCTGTGCGAACCACTATTGTCCATCGTCTGGATCTTTATCCGCCCTCCCTGCCCCCCCCGAATGTTGATAAATGAGGCAAGTTTTGTTGAAATTGGTTTCGCTTGCCTCTTCTGCCCTTCTTTTTTTGAGGGGTGTTGGAATTTATTTCTTTTAGTGTTGGCAGTTATGGGCATAATGGAAATTTATACGTAAAGTTCTCCTCCAATTATGTTCGATATGTACAGCTTTCACTTGATATTCAATATATCTATGTTTTTCTTTTTTTTGGAAGAAGAAAATAGATAAAATACAAAGCAACAGCAGCGGCAGCAACAAACACAGACCCGACCAAAACAAATTTCAATGCAATTAAAATGTAAATTTTTTCTCCGAAAGTTTATGCAATCGAAATGAAAAGGAGGGGGGAAAAAAAAACGCCAAGTATGGCCAAAGGATATGCGAAGGATGCAGAAGCCAAAACCAAATTGACTACACACGAAAAGAAGAAACAAAATTTATACAAAAGATGGCATTGGTGGGCAAGGCGTGTGGATGAAATAGTAGGGCGAAAAGTAACGATGAAGGGCGGCTGGAGAAGGGGGGATGCCAAATTCATACAAAAATTCACATTAGAACGCGAAAGCGGAAATTTCATTCGAAAATGCCCTCACTTGGTGGAAGTTAAACTCATTTTTTAACTCAGTTAAACAAGCAAGAGAGAGAGAGTTAAACAAGTAAGAGATTTTAACACAATTTTGTTTCATTTTTGATCATTTAAGATATATTTTTAGAGCATTGCTTCGTCTTAATGCCATAACAATCTCAGGCTATTCTTACAGGCGAAGGCCATTTCCACTTTTTTTTTTTAACCCCTCTTCAAACACACACACACACACACACACACACCCAGAGCATACCAGCATACCAACTCACGTGCCGACTGGCTGGCTACACAAACTGCAAAATCCTCAACCAAAAAATTCACATTCTCATGTGCAGTAAAAGAACATTTTCCTGCGATTAAAATTTAAATTTTATATTCATTCTTCCCCCCAAAGGGGTTGGGGGCCTGTGCACTCTTCACTTCAACCCTCCCCCCCACCAAATCCAAAAATATTTGCCATAATTTCTTTCGACGCGCCGTTCCTTTTGGTTGCTCGAAATTAAATTTAATAATGCAACGAAAATTTCATTAAGTGCCAAGGTGATATATTTTGAAGGTCCTCGAAAAGAGAAGGCACATTTTCGATTCGTAATTTTGTGTGTATAAATAACTGAATGGTCTTGGGAGGTAACAAGGTTAGCTATTCGATGTTTAAGGTTATATTTTGTATTCGTTGCCAGATATTTCTATGGGGGTTTACAAAAACAGAAGCTATATAAGATGTTCCTAATTCTGTTGTAGGTTTTTCATTAAGTTCACTTTCCCGTGCATTTTTGCTGAACTGAAGCGTAATTTTAGGTTCGGAGCAGGTTCGGCGTCAGCTTTAATTTCTCAACAGGTTCGGTTCACAGTAAAATAAGTCGGGTTCTCGAACCGGTTCGGTTAAAAACCGGTTTCCAACCCTGATTTCTATCACAACCGCTTAACAGACCCGGCCGTTGCAATTAATGTCCTCCACTGGCCTCCGTGTTGTGCGTGCTGGCACCAGTTGGTCAAACCCAGCTCCTGATCTTTCCTTCCAAGCTCTTTTCCCAACGTCTTTCGCATTCCATATGTACTTCTTTCTACTTGTTAACCCACTAGAAAGGCTAATTCTCCAAGGTGTTGGGTCACCTCTTCATCACAAACATGTAGAACCAACTGAAATCGGCTAAGAAATAGTAGGTAATCTTCGCCTTTTGTGCTATCATCACATGATTCTGTGCTTTTCATACACAAAGTCACTTCAGGTGATATTGACTCTAGTCTAGGGAACTATGTTCTTAAAATTACCAACTGGTTTCATCATTTTGCTAACCTTCCGTTCCTTGGTTATTTGAATGCCTTTACTATTTGTGGCACTATTTGATTTCCAAAACAAATTAGGAATAACTTAAGAATTTTATGATAATTATGAGAATTTGATGAGAATTTATAATAATTATTGTTGGCCAAGGTTTGAAACACCCGATCACCTTTATTAGCAGCTGCTGGCGCCAGCTGTGAAGTAACTAGCCATGAATAAGATTCTATCAGTTTACAGTTCGGATTCGGATTTTAGGTTCCTTTCTCGTATGCAAAAATGGGAAGGACTTAAGCCAACAGATTAAGTAAGGCTCGGCATGCCCCATTGTACAATCAACTATTATTTTTATAAGAATTGTAAAGAATAAGATTAAACAGAGATCATTTTACTCTTAAAACTAATGCACTCTTCTGCTGTTCGATCGTTGTACTTATTTCAAGAGTTAATTGCTACCAAAAAGTAAGATTAGAAGCGTTCTAATTTAGTTCAAAATTACCTTAAATTTAAAATCAAGTATTAATCAACAAGTTTACTTGAATCAATTACAAAGTTCTTGATTATTTTTACAAAATTAAGGTCCGATTTCTCATCTGTCACATAAACCTACAAATAACAGAGCAAACTCTGACATTATCTGACACATAGCAGCTTTTTGGTAGATGAGAAATCGGTACTAAGAAATGTTTTGAAAGCTAAAGTTAATTCTGTTTGTTGCTGGAGGAGAACGATCTTTGAGCATATTAAGGCCACTGAGCTGACCCCCTCTGCAGGGTTGATTAAAGACTTGATTTCTCCTATTTTTGGAGCTATATGACAATCTGAAATCTGAATATGAAAAGTGATATGTTTATTTTAAAAACCGTAGAATTTTCTTACACTTTCCGTAATTTTTTCTCCATACCATCCCTCCATTTCGAACTTTTAGTTTAATTTTAAAGTCCACAGCGGTGCAGCATAGTTGACTGCCCCTTTTTTTGAGTTTTATTATTTAAATTATTAAGGGTCAGAGGCCAATGAAGTTGAATTGCACATTGTGTGCAGTGTGCCATGTGGCTTATTGATAAGTTTACTGCTGATGTTGCTGCTGGGTGGTGGCCAATGCCGCAGTGCTTGATTAGATTTTGCCACTCACCTCACCGGCGCGGCTGCCGCTGCTCCCCACTTTTAGCACACACACGCATGAGTGTGTGTGTGTGTGTGAGTGTGCGTCCGTATGTGTGAAAACCGCAGCCACAACAACAGCAACAAGAGCAGCACCAGCAGAAATGAGGCGACGACCAGTTTTCCAGCATTGGGGCAGTCGGCGTTTCACATTATTTTTGCGAAAATTTGTTAAATATGCCAAACACGCAGCGATGCATGCAAAGTGGTGAGCCAGCGAGGTGTGGTAAGGTGTGGAGAGGAGCGGAGGGGGGGATACAGGAGAGTAGGTAGCCAACCAGCCAAACCCTAACCCAAGACCCAACCAGCCATGGCAATTGCGTACGCTGCTGCTGGCTCATATTTGTGACATAAATAAGCTAAGCCCAGGAAACGGGAGTAGGAAGAAGGAAGGGGTATAACGATGGCATATATGACCCGTTTCCTCGAACCAGAACCCCAGAAACACGAACATCATCAATGTCCTGGCTCTGTGCTGAAGTGGCTGCTATGCAAAAATGGCCAGCAGAAAAAAAAGCATAGCGAAGCTCTCTGAGTAAATGTGCACAAGTGGCTCGCACTTTGTGCCCCGCCCTGCCTGCCTCACTCCCTCCCTCCCCGCTGCTCCTCCTGCTGCTGTTGCTTTATGTTTTCAAATTAAAGTCGAAAGCGTGGCAACACTTAATGTGCGCCACTAGAAGCAGATTAGTTGCATTACCCCGAGTCCGAGAGTCACCTCTCCGGCGCCCCCCACTGTGGCGGCAGCTAAGGCAATATTAATATTTTAGAATGGAAACTCTGGGCATTTGTCGGGTGGCTTAAAGCTGCTGCCGCTGCTGAGAGAAAATTTAATTTCAATACTGGCCATTCACATTTTATTGACCTACCAGTGCGAGGGTTGGCTTAAGCAAATCAATAAAGCTTTTTAGGTAAAGCACTGCGAGCAACAGGCGATGCAAAAGCAAAAGCTTTGCGTAGACTGAAAAGCTCCCGCTCTCTCTATGAGGAAATGTACTGCTGTGGAAAGCGTGCGACACATAAATATGAAGTTCTGAAGCCGATTTATGAGAAGCTCGCATAAAATAGATGTTATCAGTGTGCGTAAAGCTTGAAAATTCAAAAATTCGAGCTTTGGCATTCTTCATACATCAAAAATTATTCAAACAAGTTAAACTTTTCATTATAATTGCCAAATCTAGCAACATAAAAAGCAACCCTCCTCAAATCATCACCCCCTCATGACTTTTCAGTACCCAAAATTAGCAAATTATTATTTTATCGCTTCAATAAATGGCCAAAAATGTTCAGAGGGAAACCCAAAATCTGTTTTTAGTGAAATCAATTAAAATTATAATTAAGCTGCTTATGAGCAAAAATTGATTTTTAGTTTGGTCATTGACTTTATATGGCGGATTTTACAATTTAGCCAAATAATGATTATGCAATTTTGAGTAACTGCCAGCAGCAAATGGCCAGCTTAATGGAGGGAAATTATGATGTCATATCTGCTGCTGCTGCTGCTGCTGTATTCAAGTATTCAAAGCGCATTCCGACGCTCCCCCCCCCCCCCCCCCATCTCTCTTTAAATGCAATTGCCATTCCAACGTTATCAAATGCAAAAAACCCAACCAGAACGAAAAGCACTTGCATTATTATGATTATGATTATCGCTGCCACCGTTGCAACTGCTGCTGCAACAGCAGCAACCTCATCAGGCTGGGCGAAAAAGCTAACTGCACTTGAGCTGATATTATCATAATCTACCAGCACAGAAATTGCGGGCTCAGTCAGCACGAAGAGAAATTTAAAATTCATTGAATTTGATGCGTTAGTTCCGTGGATTTTGCGTGGTTGTTTGGTGGCATGCCAATACTTTCATCTTGGTTTTATGGCGGTGGGGTGGGGGGGGGGACGGGGTAATGGGGTCCACAAATATTGCATATCTGATGTGTATATGATTGTTGACCTCATTATTTTCGATCATAACCCAAATTTAATGCAATTCTTGGTGAGTGAGTTTCAACAAAAACAAATGACGTTGCTTAAGAGTTGTGGTTTGGCTATGCCAAATTCGGCCCCTTACCCTGTCAACACTTTATATTTAATTCTTCTATCAATTATCGCATTGGGAATCCGCCAAACGACTCCGATTCAACAGCTTAAAACTGCCACAGCAGAGATTAACAAAATCTCTTTTGATAGGGAACTTCTTTTGAAACTGTTTGGAAAATGCCTAGCTTAGAAGGGTGCAAGAAGTAAGAAAGTCAGTCAAGAACTTCACAGTTTGTAAACTTTTGATCAATATCCGTTCTTTGAACGTTCCTTTCAGCGGAACGATAAAAAATGCTTAATTATATATATGTCTAGGATTCTAGAAGGTACGAAAAATAGATCTGAAAAACTGATAGAGATAGTATACTGTTTGGTAAAGATTGGATCAAGTTATGAGCAAAAGACCAATCATTTGGCGCACATCAATAAATAATCCTAGTTACTGAATATGTCTAGAAGGTATAACCATCTATTTTAATACGCTTGCAAAGGGAATTATAGTTTTGCCCAGAAGTTTGCAACGCATAGAAATTCTCATTTCCGACCCCATAAACCATATACATTCTTGAACAGGGTGACGAGCTGAGTCGATTGAGCTTTGTCCGTCCGTCTGTATGTTTCTTCTCGAACAAGTCTCTCAGTTTTGAAGCTATCGATCTGAAATTTTGCACAGAGTCTTCTTTTTGCTGCACTCTACTTCTATGTCGGAACCGACCGGATCGGATGACTATATCATATAGGTCTCATAGGAACAATCAGTCGGAAAACTAGTTTTAGTGAGAAAAACTTCTTTCTTTTCAATGGAAACTTCTTCAAACTTTGTAATCGTAGGTTTTCTATGTTTTTTTATAATTCTGCCAAGTTTAAAGAAAATCGGACAACTATATGGTATAGCTGCCATACAAAAGATAGGTCTGAAAATCAGTCTTAGTTAGAAAAACTTTTTTGTTTTTAATGGTAGCATTCTGCAATTTTGTATTTGTTTGGCTCACATGCTATTACATAGTTTTACAAATTTTGGGCCAAATCGGATGACTATATCATATAGGTCTCATAGGAAAAATCAGTCGGAAAACTAGTTTCAGTTAGAAAAATTTTTTTATTTTCAATGGAAACTTCTTCAAACTTTGTAATCGTAGGTTTTCTATGTTTTTTTATAATTCTACCAAGTTTTATTAAGATCGGGCAACTATATGGTATAGCTGCCATACAAAAGATAGGTCTGAAAAACAATCTTAGCTAGAAAAACTTTTTTGTTTTTAATGGTAGCATCCCGAAATGGTAGTATTTGTTTGTCTCACATGCTTTCACATAATTTTAAGAATTTTTGGCCAAATCGGATGACTATATTATATAGCTGCCATACGAACGAACGGTCGGAAAATGGGAAAAAGAGTATTTTTGAAAATATTTAAGCGAGCACTTGCAAGGAACGAAGTTAGCTTAGCCAGATCTCAACTGGTACATGCAAGCGAAGTCCACCCTAATGCCCATATTTGTGTGTTATCCGAAATTAGACGCTCACAAAGCATACGCTCTTGGAAACGCTCCTCCGTTTGCTTATTGCTGCTCCCTTGACTCTACTTTAACATGTTTTGATTTCAAAAGATTTGTCTCTCCCACCAGCAATTTTCATTTGGCTGAGACGACGACCTTAACCTTGGTAAATTAATCGTAGCATGAAAAACACGGAAGCCTCCAACCGCACACATTAACACACACAGCCGCCCGCTTGCCCCTCCACAAGAATCGGATTGACTATGGTGTGTGTGTGTGTGTAATTCAATATCTCACACTTCACAGATCTCTCATGGCTGGACTGACATTGAAAATGGCAGTCAGTCTCTCCAAGTGGGTTAGGGCCAGACACCGGTGCGGCTGCTGCTGTTTTGCTGTTGTTGTTTTGTACGCTCAACCGGGCGATGGTATTTTGCAAAATGCTCAATTAATTTTGCATAAATTACCATTTGACTGCATTCCTTTTTTGTTTTGTGTGTGTTCACTGGCAAATTTTCCAGAAGCAAAGAGGAAAGCTTCGATAACTAATTGGCAGGCATTTAACATTTCGCCAAATATTTGCATTCGCCTGCTAAACTCCTCCAACTCTAAATGCCGGCTAATTTATTTGCACAAACACGGCAAAATGCGCAAATGCACAAATTAATTGTTATTAAATGGGGGTGGAGGAGGGTAAGAGGGGTAGGGTGGGGCGCGCGAGCCAAATTGAGTTGGAATTGCTGGCTGGTTGTTAATTAAGGGCGAAAAATATTTAATGATTTTATTTATGATACATTTTTGTTTCTTCTCTTTTTTTGTTGCAGAACGCAAACTGTTTGTGGGCATGCTAAATAAGAAACTGAACGAGAACGACGTGCGTAAACTATTTGAAGTCCACGGTGCCATTGAAGAGTGTACGGTATTGAGGGATCAGAACGGTCAGAGCAAGGGTTGTGCCTTTGTCACATTTGCCACCAAACACGCCGCCATCTCGGCCATCAAAGTGGTAAGCGGAAGCAGCGCCCCCCCCGGCACCCACCCCCATCCACTGGTAAACTTATCATTTGTCCACCTTTCGCAGACCCTTAGCCAAAACAAAATCATGGAGGGCTGCACTTCACCACTGGTTGTCAAATTCGCCGATACTCAAAAGGAGAAGGAACAAAAGAAGATCCAGCAGATACAGGCTAATCTTTGGAATTTGGCCACCAATATTAATATACCACTGGGACAGACGGCCACCAGTGTATCCACGCCCATACTGCCAAACCCACCGCAACAGCCCTCACCGGTGCTGGGAGCCGATGCCTTGACCCCTGCCTCAATACAACTGCTGCAGCAGTTGCAGGCTGGGGTGTTGCAACAGCAATTGCTGCAAGGTAAGCCCGAAATGGAGGGTTTTATTTTCTTGGAATTTCACAAATTTACCCAACTTTTTTCCTCTCCTTACAGCCCTCACAGGACTGGGTGCTGCGCAGCAGAACAATGCATCGCAGGACACAGCCTCGGCTGCGGCCAGTTTACTCTCACCCATGACCGTACAGAATTTGGCCGCCATTGCAGCCATGACACAGCCAAATCTATCGAATGCAGCCAACGCCTCATCGCCGGGCAGTGCCCAGCTGACAAATACGGCTGCCCTGTTGTGTAAGTAGTTAATGGTTTTTCATCAAATTTATTTTGGTTTCGTATTTTCGTATTGATTTAAGTTATCCGTTTAGTTTTACCAAAAGTCGCCCAAACTCGGTACTCAACAATTACACATAGAACTGAATCCAAATTCGTGAGATAAAGTTAGTTATTTGATAGATTATTCCTCACACTAGTTGTGACTTTGATTATAGTTTCAGTGTGAATAGAAAACGTTGAAAATGTTGGAAAAATTACTTTTTTTTTGACAGTATTTCATATAAATAGCATAGAATTAGGACTCCTCATGAACAAGAAAGCAAAGCCATAATGAAAAACCACGGTGTGGCTGTGATTTCCATAATAATTGCATCTAGGAACTCCTATAATATAGCATATATTACAAAATGTAATTTATTTTCCAATTACTTGAATAATTATAGCTGCCAAGAGTAATTATTGAGTAATGGTGGTTGAAATGTTGAACTATTCATGTGTTTGTAGGTGTAAACAGAAATTATTAACTAGTAAAAATTAGAAAGGGTAAATCATCATAGTTTTCAGCAACAAATACTTGAAAAATTTAACATTTCATGCACAATTACCCAATAATCTCCCTTCACAGGCACTATTATTAAAGTAATTGTAAAAATAATTACATATTGTGAAATTCATTGAACAAACGTAATTGTAATTATTACCAAGAAGTAGTAGATAGGGCTTGCTTTTCATTATGTGAATAATCGTGATTATTGTAATGAAAAGTAATTAAGTAAAGGAAATAAAGCTCTTCGTTAGAACTAGCAGCAGTAATATATGAAATATCCGATCCGATCGCAGATACGTACGACTAAACTGATAGTCGGTCAAGCACGACTGTAGTAAAAATATGTTTAGTCTGCACCTTGAGAAGTGTATGCTCAGTATGTATTGGGCAGCTGCTTCAACAGCGGAAAGCAGCAGCGCCACTGCGAACTTTCTTAGCCTCATACCCTCATAGCTTACAAAAGATGGGGTGTACATAATCTTAAACCTTTGGCGGATCGGTAAATAATTCTGATTACAAAACATGTCTTAACAGGAGAGAACTATATCTATCCATGACATTGAAATAATCTTGCTAAATAATAAGATTATGCTCCAGGGAGCTTTCTGCAAAATGTTTGGATTCGGTTTTATCAGTATCAGAATCAAAAATACTTGCAAGAGAAGAATCTCTATTATATCACAAAATCAAGGCCACCTTTAAAACTCAAATCGAACAGGATCTTCGTTTCGTTCTTTTCAGAACCGGATTGCAGCAGACTCATGTAACAAAAAATGTGGTTAAAAATGTTTTAAACATAGTTTTCACCTTAAAAAGGGTTTCAAAAAGAGTAATTGGTTGTTAAGCCCTTAAAAATATAACAGTAAGGGTGATCGAAAAGTCCTACCAAAGATAATTTGTTTGACAATATTGTTCGGTTCATTTAGAATTTTCGCTTTATTCACGAAGAACTAGAACGAAGATCGAAGAACTTTCCTGCCTGAGTTGGCACGAACTTGTTTGTCAATGGATGACAACAGTTATAAGAATCAAAAATATTTGTAAAGTGAACAAGTGCCCAAATGAGCAAGAAACTTATGATATCCAATATCTTCAAAATGAACCACTCTTATATTCACTTTTACTGCCAAGAGATTACTTGTTCAAATTGGTGAGCAAATAAAGTTCTTTAGAAATGTCAGTCTGGTTAGTGTAATTCTGTTTGAAAAAACAAATTCGTGTGTGAACAACAAATTTCTGAGGACTTGGGCTTACTGAAATATATTTTCCTTTGTCTTTGTTAAACATTTCTTTTCTTTTGTAATTAGTTTGGATTTTTTATTAAACAATTCTTACTCTTGCCAAATATGTTCGTAATAAACTTTCATCATTTTAGGGATATCTGAATTATCTTTTCATTAATCCTAAATATTTATTGAGTTGTTATGATTGCAAGATCGTAGAATCTTCAGTTTATTTAGCATCTTTGATGAACCGAGCTTGTTGTCACAGCAGCTTCATTCTTTCATCTTGATTTATTTTTACCTAATTTCCATTTCTATTATAAATCCCATTTCCTTGAATTTTCCGCTCAGCTGACATGCAAAATAGGCAATTAAAAGTTGCTTCATTTCCAAATCTTTGATATAAATATATAAAATGGAAAGCAAATTAGTCATTTTGCCTCTCCTGCTCCCATCCCCCCCCCCGTCAATCTTTATTAATTATACTTTAAATGTGCATTTAATGTGCTTGATGAGCAGCTATTTATAATATCTTAACCCTAACAAATATTTGTTGTGTTCTTCATTTTACAAAAATGCTAACCATAAAATAACAAAAAAAAAAACATGGAAACAAAATGGATTTTAGGCCTTTTAGGGAAAAAGGCAGCTGCCGGCAAGGCATCATCAGCAGGTGAGCACGATCTGTCTTTAATTTTGGAGTTTTCTTTTGGTTTGCGGCGTTTGCGCTTTACTCTGCTTTTCTTTATTTTTTTTTGCCATTATTAACTCAACCGGCAGTTAAAGCAAACGAAGCGTTCGACGTAACATTCACGTGCGCGTAACGCAAGCTTGTTTTACGTCACGAGCCAAAGTTGATGGCAGCAGCAGCCGCCGACGAGAGAAACCCTACAACATACAAAATTACAAGTTGCACTCTCTTGTGAAATTAACAACACGGAACTTATGGCGGTGCAAGAAGGCGGGATGTTGGTTTGGGGAATTGCAATGTGCCTTGGCCTTATTGACTTTTGCGCTTTGGGGAAATGGCACTGCTACTTTAGTTTTGCCACATTACAGTTCCCCCCCCTTCTCCATTTCCCAGTTCCAATTCCGAATTGCAGGCATGAAGAATGCGCAATTCGTATAATTCTGCGAATTAATGGGCTTTTCAAGTTAAATCGTGGCTGTGTTCTACTCTATTTGTAGCAAAGAATCACGGTCGCTATTGTATATGAAATGCTCAGTTCGTATAGTTCTACGAGTTAATGGGCTTTTCAAGTTAAATCATAAGATAGGTTCACGGTCGCCATTGCTTACGATATTCGCGTATCTTCAGTTTTTTTGTGGCATAAACATCAAATGTAAGGTATAACCTTGGTATTCCTATTTAGTTTACTTTATATATGTTTAAGGAGGCGGAATCTCGAATACCGTAAAGAGAGAACTTTACGATATTCGCGATTTCACCCTTTTTGTGACCAAATTTTAGAACTCTTGCACAGTTTTGGTTGCAAATCAATATCGTAACTCATATATCAGTAATATTTTCCATTAGGGTCGATTTCACATCTTCTGACTTAAGCTAAGTGTCACATAAACTATAAAATACCAGAACAAATTGAAAGTTTATCCAACACATATAAGCCATGTGGTGCTTAACTAATCCCTTAACTAAAATTTGCTCTAAAATTAAGATTCTATATGCTGCACATTGTCACGGTCGCCATTATATACGATATTCGCGACTTTTTCTTGGCTCTGGCCTTTTCTTCTTCCCTCCAACTACTTAAAATTTCGCCAAAACATGGCACAGACAGGCGCGTGTAAAAGAATTTAACAAAAAAAAAAAATCCCTAGCGAAAGCCTTGCCTTTCCCTGCTTTTGTTAGATTTTTAACCCCACCACTTAATGTTCTAAGAAAAAACCAAAGTCTGCGGCTGACTTAACCACAGAAATGCCAAAAATTAAGCGTATTTTGCTAAGCTTATCCTTTTGGATTGGATTTGTTCCTTTTGGCACTCGTGCGGCGCGTGCTCATCCTGGGCACTTAATTTAATGAAATATTAAAACCCAAGTTGATTCTGTGAGAGTAGAGTTTCACCCAATGCAACTGACAACAAGAACGACGCGCCTATTTCTCGATTCCTCTTTGGCTTTTTCTAGTTTGGAAAATTGTTTTCCTGTTTGGGGCAATAAATGAAAAAAGAAGAAATTCCGGTTACAACATAAACTAAAGTACAAAATCGCTTTTGATTCTTTTTTGGGTGTGGGGAGTGAGTGAGTGGTGGGGGGGTTTCGCCGCCTGCCACACATAAAATGGGAAAACAAATTGCGCTCTTGACTTTTTGTGTTTGGCCAACACAAAAACACAACAATTTTTGGTTTTATTTTTGAACGTAAAACTCATCGAAGGGAAAGAAAAAGTAAAGAAAAAACAATTTGTGTTTGTTTGGTTCATAGAGTGGGAAAATAATTGTTGTGAGATTCCAGTTTTAGTTTGGGGTAACATTTTGAAGCTTAGACGATGGCACCAAAATTTAAATTGTAAACGGCTTAGATGATTTTACTAACTAATGAGAATGAAATGAAAATGAAGCACACTTTTATATGTGAATAGTTCCTTTAATGGATGGCAGTGAAGAATCAACCTTTATTGGTTTTTATAGCGTACTCAGATTAGGTAAGAAACATTCACATAGCGAAAACCGACTGTTTATTTTGTTGATTGATGGATGTTCTTCAAGAACTTCTGATACCTATATCCAGACAAAATCGTGTTCTTAGATTGATTACAATATAGGCATAGGAATGATCTTCAATATTCTAGATAGGGTTATCTGTTACACAAAATCTGCACTTAGCTCCCACTTAGCTGCTTTCCAGAGGATATGAAATCGGTACTACATACTTAAATAAACAGCAAGCTAAGAAAATTGTAAGCAATTTTACATTTATTTTGCCAAAAATCTGTTCTTAAATCCCCCCCAACTGTTTCTTAAAATGCTTATGGAGATAAGGAGATAGGTTAGATTTCTGGCCTACTGTAACTTCAAGGCGCTTGGATCTTTCCAGCCATTGTTGGTTTAATTAAGAGAGCAGGAAAATTTTAAATAGCTTTCATTTTTTATGCGATTAAACCAAATATATTTGTATTTTATTATTATTTATTTTGTTTAATTTCACAAGGCAACAAATTTTGAAATATTTTTAGGGGCATCTCTTCTAGATTTATGGTAATTTGCAAAAATAAACCATGCGGATCCTTTTAAGTCCAGAATTATGGGGAACCTATACCATTGGGTTAACTCTTTTTGATATCATGGAACATAATGCCACCTGAGGCTTAAAAATAACTATCAAAAGCAATTCTGCAATTTTTTTAAGCGAAGATAAAACAATTTTACACTGCCCAAAAATATGCTACGTAAATTCATTATAGTATACTAGTGATTTGTAATGATTACTTACATATGTACTTGTTCAACATTCTCTGCATATCTGCAGGCGTTACAAAATATGATCATGGTATATCTTCGCCCGAAAAAAATCGCAAAATTATTGGGGATAGTTAGTTTTAAAGCTAAGTAATGGTACTTTACCATATTATAAAAGTGTCTTGAAACATATCAAAATATTTCCCATTAATCAAACTTAAAGCTCTTAAGTTACAAAAAAAAACATTCTAGAAATACTGAAAACAGTATCCTCGCTTAAAAAAAATCTCAAAAATATTTTGAAAAGTTATTTTAAAGGCACGAAATAGTACTTCACGATAGTATCAAGTTTTCCCAAAACAAACTATAATGTTTCCCATAAATCGAGCCCAAAAAGGTCTAAAAATTACTTTTAAGCAGCTTTTGAAACTCAATTTACAAAAACCTCGAGATGTGCTGAAAATAGTATATCTTTCCTTAAAAAAACCACAAAAATATTTAGTATAGTTATTTTTTAAAGCTAAGAAATGGTACTTTAAGATTATATCAAAGGATCCCAGAACAAACTAAAATGTGTCCCACAGATTGAGCATAAGAAAGGTCAAAGTGTGCCTTCCCTTCCCAGCTCTTGAAGTTCTAATTACCAAAGATATCAAGAAATGATGGAACATTTTCGAAAACAGATTTGTGTTCTGAACACGAAAATTATCTTGAATCAGGATATATATGAATCTATATATATGACCTTGTTGACTAGTGTTATAAGACTTTAACATGGAAAATGTTGTACTTTTTATACTCTGTACAAAAAGATAGTGCAATAGTATGTTGACATCAGAAGAAATCATCTCCGTTGGATAAAGTATATATATTCTGGATCAGCATCAATAGAAGAGTTGATATAGACATGTTCGTATTCGTTTCATATGAACAAACAGACAGCAGAGGTAGTAAGGTGATCAAAAAGACTTAAAAATAGATCAAATAGTTTCCGCAATCAAGTATTCAAGTACTTAAAGAGAAAATCTAAATTGAAAGAAGAATTTTGTACTTAAATCAAGCATTCTCATTGCTAGCTTTCTGTTGATACCACTTGCAATGTATTATCCAATTGATTTGAATTGCTAAACATAAATTATTTTATATATATTTAGCTATTTTTAACAGACTTGAGGTAATATAAGCTATAAACAAGGCACACTTGGTTGTTGTTGTACCAAAAACTTTGCAGTCTGCCAATGATTTATTATTTTTACCCCTTTTCAAAAAGCCTTTAATGTTTCACTTGTCTTTTCCAATGCTTTTGCCAAATTGTTCAACTAACCTGAAGAAAATTTCAACTCTTATTTTGAGCAGCCCATCACCTTCTGGCTGGCCACTTTTCTTTATTAACATTACACAAGTCCATCCTCTAAAATGGAAAACAAAAACGGAAATGGAAATTCTGCAACAATCTTGCAAGTCTGAAGCTTCAAGCTCAAACGCAACCAATTCAAAAAGTTTTGTCCAAATCTTTTCGTCGACCCCCGCCAAAAAAACACAACCAAACGGGCAAAGGCAACAAACGAAAATCTTAATCAAAGTTTTGTGAAGTGCAGTAAACTATGTACCACCGTCCCTCCCCTCCCACAGGCTGTGCTGTCCAACTGATTTAAGGTTTCAACACGTTTGGAGTAACTCGCCCCCATGCAGCCCCCTATTCTTTCTTTCCCTTCGTACTGTTGCCTTTTTGTTGGCTCTCCATTACGTTTGTTTATACACTTTTTTGCTCTTTGCACTTCAAAATCAACAACAACAACAACAACAGCAGCAACAACAAAAAGTCTTCTTCAACTTGAAATTGTAAAATTTTGCAACTCGAACAATTTTGGAACTACAAACGTAGAAGACAACTGCAGAAATAGTTATAGGCAATTTCCTACTTTTTGTCCTTTCATGTTTTGGATTATTATTGGCACTACAAGCAGCAGTGCTCGACTTTTGCATGTTTGAGCAACAATTAAAACAAATTTTCAATGTGTGTGCGGGGGGGGGGGTGTGTGCATATAGACACAAAAGTTTTTGTGTTAAATTAAAAATTTCTCAAAATTGATGGCAACACTTACTACAAAGACAGGCTGAGGTGGGCGTAAGAGAGACAGAGAGAGAGAGAGCTGGAAACGAAAGACGACTTCCTGCACATCAGAAAACTTTTAAAATTAAATCTATGAAATCTGGCAAAAAGTTTACTAGAGATGACTGCGTGATGTGATACGAAACAAAAGAAACGGAGAAGGATTTTGTTGAATTTTTAAGTTGCTTTTTTTCTCCTAGTCTACAGGACAGGAGGCAATGACTATTAAGAAAGTTGCCTTGTCTCTCACGCCCCCATCTCTAATCTAAGCATACTAAATAGGTGTGTGTGTGAAAAACTTTTCATCATCTCTTGAAATTTTGATTGTTATTTCAATTTCTTTTTAGTTAGCACACTTGCAGCAACAACTTTTGTGTCTCTGATTAGCTCAAATTAGTTAGTGAACCCATTTTGGTGGGGCATTGTCAACCCCAAAGCTCATTTATAACCAACCACCATGTAGGAGAATGCCATGGAGGGAATGCGGGGTGGGGGGGGGGGACGCAATTCGAACCACAAAATTGCATTGCATGACGGCCAATGGCAAAACAAAACACGCAAAAACAACTAAATAACAAACAAACAGGCGTCAAATTACACAAAACACAAAACCAGACCAATACGAACACCAACTTGTACACACACACACACACACACACACACACACAATGGCAAATTAATTTTAGATTTATTATTGTTGTTGGTGCGCGACGCTCGGTAAAATAATCAAATGTCGCCCTCGTCCATTGTGGCGTGTAAAATTCGATGATTAATTGCATCCCAAACGAAACAAAATGCCAACTAAATAATAATTATAAACTAAAACAGCAATTGGGTGGCCAGCCATGTGAGGAACTAGTTCTGAAAAGAAGTTTATGAGAACAAAAGTCCCCTTAAAATAAAGAATTTCATAATTGATTCAAATTAAGAATAAGAATACTTGATCCAAGTACGAATTTCTTAGTGATGGAATGAGCTTGTGATGCCGTATTGGTTTTCGTTTACAACTTTGTTTTGTAAACCCCAAAATTATGGTGCTTCACACCCTTTTAAGTATGCTATGCTATTGAAAAGGAATAATTGAGAAAAAGGATGATTTTTATATTCAAAAATCTGTTGTATATCCTACAATGTACAATGTATATTAAAGGCGCATTATGTTTGATAGATAATTATAGAAAGAAACAAAGCTTGCATAATTTGAAAGTCATTAAACTTAACAAATATGGTGTCCAAAGACCTTGTAGTATATAATAATCAAACCTATTTCAAATTAAAAAATTCTTTAAAATTCAAGAGCGCAAAAATTTATGCTTTAGCATATTTTAAAATTGTATTCCAAGCCAGGCAGGCTGTAAGCTTGCCCATAATCATATCATCTTCAATCGAAGAAGATATGTTACATGATAGATAATTATAGTAAGAAACAAAGTTTGTGTACTTTTAAGGGCATTCAAACTTAGTAAAATATATAGAACACAGAATGATTTCGGAACCAAGTTCTTTAAAAGTCAAGAACGATAAAATGTATTTCCAAGAAGTATATTACAGAAAAATGCGTTCTACTTTCTTTCAGAATAAGCATAATCAAAATATGTATTTCAAGACAGGTTATTAGTATTGTGCGTAAGGCTACTTAGCAAACATTTCCTATTGAGGAAGATAAGAATGAAATTTTTACAGTGGATTTAGCATTGCTATTACATTCTCAACATCCTTTGGGAAGAAGTGTGCTTATCTGCGATACTTCTGGGCGGTAAGAAAACTTTACCTCTGTGAAATAGTAAAGTGTCTGCTGAGTGATAAGAAAGCGATTCTTTCTGGACATAAAAAAACTATTATACTAGGAGTAAAGAGGACCTTACCTCCTGAAATTAAGTATACGTTTCTTTCTAACGTTATCTTTAGTTTATCTTAGTTTTATGTATGTATATGTACTCTGAGATGTTAACTCTGGGCCTTTGGTATGCCGTCTCAACCAATTGCGCCATCGCAAACCCTGCTTTTTACACCTCAAGATGCTGCTCACATTGAATTGGATGCTAATCCGCCTTAAACAATATATTTATTGCATATCACATAGCTAAGACGTCTTGCGATTCTCAAGTTTAAGTTCCTTGCTCTCTCAAAAATGGGATATTGCGATACCTACCTTAAGTAAATTGTGTGAGTTAATCGCCAATTTCTCAAACTATGGCCAAACTCTCCCTTTCTGACGAGGGAGATAAAGCAGCACAAAACGTGTTTTGTAAACTTTTCAATACGGGATCGCGTACGACTTATAGGGGAGTGTCCCAGAATGTCAAATAAACTGGCTGTGCCGCACTTTCTTTCATTTAAAGCAGTAAAATATTCGAGGGAGTCCGAGAAATCTCTAGAAATTTTCGAATACACGGTTTCATTTCGATCTTAAATTATTATTTCTCTTTGTATGTGAAGTGTCTCAAAAATGCTAGGCTATTAGATTAGATGACAAAAGTTAAGGGAATGTAAAGCGTCTTTTCAAGGCCAAGTAATGGTAAAGCGTACGGCTTTTCTTCCCTAAAATCTAGCCGACATTATTGTTTCCCTTTACATTCACAGTTTTCCTAGAACGTTTATAAAAAAAAACTCTGTAGAGGTTTCTGGGACAATCCCATTGAGGTAAAATCAAACAAAAGCTACAGCAACAATGCTTAAAGCTGCTTAAACTACAAATAATAAAGTATACAATAATGCTAATTTATTATATTTAAAGAACTGAGCTATCGTGTGAGTTTTGTGGTAAAAAGAACTAGTTCTTTCTGTGAGCAACTCGCTTATCCACTGACCCATACGCATTTATAATTTCGTTATGCAATTTATACCAATTTTATTTTTGTAAACCCAAAATGTAATCTACTTTGCCATGACACTCGAACTAACCCCACTCTCCCTCTCTCTCTCACTCTTTCTCTCCCCATCAATTTATAACAGGGTCTGATCCGAATCCACTGGCATCGGCCTATATGTCAACAGCCGCCGGGTTACCGCAATTTGGCAGCGCCGCAGCATTGTCCACATCGCCACTGGCCAGCGTGGCTCTAAGTGCCGCAGCAGCCGCTGCCGCTGGCAAGCAGATTGAAGGTGAGTGTGAACAAGGACGACGGGGGGGTGGGTGGATAAAAATAGGGAGATAGAAATGTCTAAAATGCTCCGACATTTTGATAAATGTTTGCAAAATGTTACAAAATGTCTGACTGCACTTTTTTTTCACCAAATGCATTAACCCCTCTCATTGCTGTCAGCGTCACTCATTCGTCCCTGATGCGGTTTTTAGTCTGCTTTTTTTTCTAGTTTTGAAATGCCTGTCTAGTCTGGTTAGTAAGTTCTATTCGCGGGGTGGACGGGCGGTGTGGTGCAGAAACAAAAAGAGAATTGCTTGAAATTGTAATATATTATATGAGAAGCAGTCATCTATCAAAAGTTATGACAGAGAAATGCCATTTTATGTGGATTTTTAGAGAGATAACGATGAAAACTTAACGAAAAGTTTGTAGGTGCTTGATGCTTAACGAATTAAAGGCAGTAGATAAGTTGAGTTGGGTGTTAAACTAAACTTGGTTTATATTTCATATTCACATCATATCATCAGATCATATTCCGGTCTTTAAACCTTGCTAGGGCTGCTTTGAAACTTCTGAGAAATGCAGATAGTACAGTAAAGTTTGCCCTAAAAGACACCTTATTAAAGCGCAATGATCCTGCTGCTTTGATACTATTTTTGCTACTTTGCGGCTATTTTTGGAATATTAAATCAAAATAAATGAGCTTTACATTTACTTTAATAAGATTTTTGAGGTCTTAAGACAAGAACAGAAGTGTAAGTTTTGAGCTTGAACTGTAAATTCAATTGAATTCGGTACAAAAAGCAAGCTAATTTTTAAACATATCGCGCACTTACTTCAACACTGTCACATCGCAAAATAATACATACAGAAGTTCTTAATGGATTTTACGGTTCGGAATTGCTAGCGAGCCGAGCGCTCTATGTTTTTTCGGTTCTCGCTCAGCCAAGAGCCGTTTTTCGAGAGCCGTAAGCACCAAACGGCCCTCGGCTCTGAGCCAGAAGCTGTAGCTCACGAACTGAGAGCAGTTTAGAGTGCTCCCGGCTCTCAAAAGGCGGCTCTTGCCTCAGCTACAGCTTCTGGCTCAGAGCAGAGAGCCACAGCCACTCAAGAGCTGGGAGCCATCAACTTTTGCTCGGCTTGTGAAGCAAAGAAATCTGCTCTGAGCTGAGAGCCACAAAAGGCTCACAAGCCGATGTCTGTTTCTCACGAGCTTAGGCTTGCGAGTCGAAAGCAGTGGCTTCCGAGCTTAGGGCTCACTGCTCAAAACCAAGAGCCGAGTGCTATAAGAGCAATAGCTGGCTCTCGAGAGCTGCGAGCAAAGAGCGATTCCGTTTGCCAGCGAAAATAGTTCCCTTAGTTTTCAGCCAAGCCAATCAAATAGTTTATATTTGAAATCTGTGCTGCAAACCGGTCTTGAACCGAACCGAACTTTATTTTACTGTGAACCGAAGCTTGAACTGATGCTCTTAACCTGAAACCGAACCTTTTTCGAACCTAAAAATTCGGTTCGGTTCAGCAAAAAAGGGTAGATATCAGAAAATTTGACCTTCTGTCTAGCAATTTGATCTGTTATCTGGTTAGGAAAGTATTTTATTGCATTATAAGCCCAAAAAGTAAGCCTGATTTCACAAAACGACAAAGTTTCTAAGGAAAATCCTCACCAAAATGGAGACAAGTTGCTTTATAACTCAAAAGATCTTTAAACAATCCCAGTAATCAGGGGAAAATCGAATCTTGGCTAAAAGAACGTTCTTAAAGAATAACAAACCCAACAAAACGCTAATTTTATTAGCCTATCAGTTGATTCAGAGGGAAAAGTGCCGTTCGGACTTCGAAGTATACTTCTATTATCTCTCATTCAATGCACAGAGATCGTTGTTGTGTCGCCATCTACTGTGCATAGGCAGCGACGTCGACACACCAACAGTTCAAGCTCCTTGGCGATAAACTGCTGTTGTACTTTATCTAACTACAACCACAACGCACACAGGACTTACACACACACACACATTCCTAGGCTCACACCACCCCACCACAACCTGCCAAATTCCACATTTCACTTTTCATAAATAATGCCCAGGTCCAGGGCCCTGGCTAATTCCCACATCTAATCCCACACAAACCTAATGCTTTTACTGCTGACACAAATCCTTCAATGCCAAAACTAGCCCCGCCAAAAAGATAAGAAAAATCAATAGGATCAATCATCTAACAGAAATGGACAGTGACTCACTCTGACACCGACAACCAACAACCGACAGTGACTACTCCTCCCAAACGTATCCTAACGAGAATTTATGAGCCAACATTTCGCAGATGAAGCTTAAATTTTTATCAGCTTTTGACACAGTGTAAATATTGCACACTTGACACACAATTCCATTAGTCAGACCCAAAGAACCAGCCAAGCAGCAGTAGTCGATGTCGATATCAGAAAATATTGCACACAGTTGCAGTTGCGCTGCTGTGGAGCAAAGTGAGAATTTTACTTTTGGCACACATAACATTAAAGTTGCAAGGGGGGGGGCGGGTAAGGGAGAGGGGTGAAGGGCGTTCGGCTGCCGAAGAAAAATGCAACGGAAAATGTTTTGGCATTGCACTTTTTGCCATATTTCCGGTTATATAAGCAGACAGTCAGTCGGTGGCGGAGTATTCCACCAGTTTTCCAGTCAGCCAGGCCATCATCCTCACACACACATGCATACGTATGTGAGTGTGTGTGTGTGTGTACATGATTACATTTATATCTATTCGTATATATATATATATATATATATATATAGTGAGATATATTTTTGCAGTTGAGTGACTTGGGACTCCCACTTCTGTTTCTTTTTGTACGTTTTGGTTTTACGCTGACTCATGACGTCGCCGAAAATTCACCTCGAGGGACCGACCAAGGGATTGGGGGAGGGGTGTGAGAGGAGGGAGGGAGTGGGTTTTGTCTAGAACCAAAACAAATTGCTCATGTCATGCGACATGTGAGCTGCCATGTTTACTTCGCTTGGTTAGATTTTGAAAACTATAAGCAACCAAATGACTGCCAAATGTGCAAGGGATAAGACGAAAATCCAGAGATAATTAATGGAAAGTTTGCCACAAATACAACCAACCTACTAGAAGTGGGACGAGTGACAAAGTCAACACAAAAATGACTAATTGTTTTGAATGAGGAGAGTGGGATTATATATACCAATCCTTGGCTTTGACCCCGGGGGGAGGGGAAAGTAAGATTATGGTTAGAAACTCAAGACATTTATACAACTATTTGGAAATCCATTCTTTTGAAATTAAGCTTCGGTATCTCAAAGTTTGGTTAGTCAAACTAACCTAAGGTTAGTTAAATTTGAGTGATTTATGGCGGGCTTAGCCTGAAACAACCAACAAACTTGAGCATAGTCTCAACATGCTCGGGTCAAATTTGAAACTCTGTATATCAGTTCTGGTAAAATTATCGATATTCGTATCGATTAACGAATTTTAAACATTCACGCAGTGGAAATGCTATTACAAGAATCAGATCAAGGAACAAATATTGCCAGAGAATACAGGGAGAGAAATTATAGAATTATCGATATTTTTATCGATAGACAAAACGTTGCTTTATAAGCGAATTTTTAACTTTCACGCCATGCAAAGGATATTAGAAGAATCAGATCAAGGAATAAATAATGCAAAAGAATACGGGGGAAGAATTATAGAATTATCGATAGGTAAAACGTTACTAAACTAGCGAATTTTTAACTTTCACGCCATGCAAAGGATATTAGAAGAGTCAGATCAAGGAATAAATTATGCTAAAGTAAACGGGGGAGGAATAATTGAAATATCGATATTTTATCGATAGACAAAACGTTGCGGAATTGTCAAATTTTAACTTTCACACCAAGCAAATGGTATTAAAAGTCAGATCAAGTATCTATTAATGCAAGAGAATATATAAAAATTTGTCCCACGCTTCGTTGAATTCCGTCTTGAGAGGCAAACTGATCTCCAAGCCTCGGCCTTCTGCTTTCAGGTAACTGCATCAATCTTCTGGTTTTTTTTACAAGATATTTCCAAGGTCCACAAGCAAGTGTTCTTTTAAGTTTTTCTCTTTTGGTCTTTAATTATACCATCTAATAGAACTAGATCGGACATGATAGGGTAGATTTCGGAAAGAAGCAATGGCTCTATCTACCCTTTATTGAGATTCCCCCTTTATTACGGAGCGGGGGTCACAAAACCCTCTTAAGATTTGGTAAATCGCTCGGAATTGCATTCGCAATGACAATCAATAAGTAGCTGGGACAATACTGTACGTTTGCAACTTAAATTGGGGCACCGCATGTTTTTAAAATGAACCATTAGAGGTGGCAGGTTCATATTGATTTCCATTAGGCCCAGTCTATGTCGTTTACAAAAACAATTGTGCTGCTAGGGCATAGACTGGGGATACCTCTGTTAAGCACACTTTTTGACATGATGACTAAAGATCCTCTTTCAAGCTGTAGGTAGGGCATTACTTAGCGTAAATATTTTGAAATTTATTTTAGAAATTAGCCTCTCAATTGGATCAAATTATAGTAAATTCTCTAAAATTCTCTCTGTACATGCCACGGCTTATAATCTATGACACTCCACTAATGTTTCCAAGTCCATTAACTCAAGTAGTTGGTTACTGACTTATCAAACTGCCCTTGCAAATGGCTAGGTTACTATAATTTATGAATTTTCAAATCTTCCCTTAGCATATAATTGCTTGCTTTGTTCCTTAAGCCGCTTAAAGCGCTTCCCTTTGGCCATAACAATAGCCCTGACTTCATTTTCCCTTTTGGTTATGCCAATACCAAATCAAACCAGCAAAAGTGGAAAAAATGTTTTGTGAAAAATGCAATCTGTGCACCGAAGACAGCAGCAGCGGCAGCAACAATGTCTAAGGGCAGATAAATTCTCAACATGTGGAAATTTATCAAATGACGACAACAGGAAACAACTTATAAGCATGTAGACAGGCCCAGACGACAGGCACAAAATTAAGCAGGAAGCAGCAAGCAGCAAAAGCAGCAGCAAGTGAAAAAATATATATATGTATATAAACACAACACAAAAAAAAAAGAAGTAAATAAATATAACGCTTTAAATGTGCAGCGCACGACGAAAGGGAAGGAAGCGTACAGCAAATATGACAGTGACAGACGATGGGAATCCTGGGTATTCCTTCGGCTTGGGCCTGGGCCTGGGCCATGGCTGGGTGACCCTAAGGCGGACCTTCCTCTTCTTCCGGATTAAAGTCATGTGCATAAGCCGGAAGTTGGAATATAAAATAAGCAAGTGCAGCAGCAGCAGAAGCAGCAGGCCCAGTAGAGGAAAGGCAACAACACCAGAAGATTTGCGAGGGTTGGTGGTTCTACTATCATAAAGCCCACGACTGCAAGTCAGTGATTATGAGACGTAGTATGCACTGAGAACTAAATTAAGGACTAGGTACTAAAATAATATAGAAAATATTGAAGAAATTTTGGTTAACTTTATGGAACAATATATAAGTTATAGCTCCGAAATCCAGTACAAATTGGTAGGTTGAGCTCTAGACTTACTTTGTAGAATGTTTTAGCATTCCTAAAGAACTCACAATGCATATGGGTCACAAAAGCAATAGCACGAGCTGGCACGAGGCTGCATGCATTTTAAAAGTATTCTTACTTTGCTGAACTCTTTTTCGGGTATTCCCCCTGCGTTAAGAAACTTATGAGATGACCAATATCTATGCATTATATGGTCTTTGATCTCTTTAGAAACTTCTCAACATAACAAAATATTCTATAATAACTTATTTCTATCCAAGGGAATCCCCTTACTAGCTTCGCCTTAGGATAAGGTACAAGAAAACGATACATTTGACCAATCTATGCATTGTATGGTCTTTGGTCTCCATAGAAATTCTACAAAAACTCGTCCCCCACATTTTTTCATCTATTTGGTACAATTCTTCACTTCAAATGCCAGTTTCTATCTTAGGAAATCTTCTCACTTTTAAGAAAAGTTACAAAGTAAAAGATATATGAACAATCTATGCATCTATCTTTGATCTCCATAGATACATCTCAACAGAACAAAGTATACTTAAAGCTCTCACCCCTTTTGATGTACTCTACTAAAGTTTATGGGTAGAATAACCCCTTCCTAACATTTCATCACCTATTTTTGATACTATTCTTCACTTCAGATGTCCAGTTTCTATCCTAGGAAATCCACCTACCAGCTTCTCTCTTAAATATAACTTAGAACTAAAGTAGTTGAAACATTTTCTCCAAGTGTACATTTGCTGCATTCTCTTGCGTGTGTTGCATTAAAATCAATAATTCCAAAGAGAGATATATGCAACTATAACTGTAGCTTATGTGCCATAGATTCCATTTGGCTTCGGTCATGCCCTTGAGAGAGATGGAGGTACAGAGAAAGAGAGAGAGAGAGATAGCAAGGCTTGCTGCTGGCAGGCGACAGCTAAGAAAATGGCAAAATGAAAGAAAAAAAAAAGGGAAAATTTGTTGCCCTTCACCAAACTTGCATCAATGGGAGAGACGCCGACTTTGACTTGGCGGATGCCGCATCTTTGCTCAACGGAAGAGGAAAATGCAATATAGGAAATCGTTTTTCGCACACAGAAAACTGGGTGGCGGGGGAAAAAAACAAAACGGAAAATTTATTTGTATGCCGTAGTAAGGGAAACAACCGCAAACTGTAACAAATTTTGTGGTGATATTTTTGTTGTTGCTACATTTTCTACTTCGAGATGTGTGGAGTTGGAATGTTGTTGGTGGTTTTGGCCAATAATTTATGAGTTGTTATATTCAAAGCAAATGCTGAGAGAGGCCAAAAGCGCTTACGAATGGAACTAAGACAGACTAACGATACAACAAATTTGATATTATTGCTGAAAACGATAGATTAATTAGTTTGTGGAGATAAATATAAAAAAAAGGTCATAGTAATGCCTTTACCTAGGTTCGAATCACAACCCCTTTTTCCAAAAAAGTTTTCCATTGGTGGTTAATTTTGGAAATAAATTCATTAATTGTTGATTTGTCAAATCCATCAACTTTAAATCGTTATCGTTAAGGACGACCCCTACCACCCGCACAAATATGCCCGGCCTCTACCCAAAAAAGTATGCTACATTTTGTATCATTTCATTTGTTACTCTGACAACCATTTTGTGTTCTAATGATATCGCTTTTTGCTCCGCTTATCTAATTAAATATATGTATGTATGTATGTGTGTGTATAAAAAAAGAGCACGTTGTTTCCCCATTGTGTCCACCCTCCCCTTTTCCCCTCTCCTCACACACACACGTGTTGCTTATTAGTCGCGTAACTCAATAGCCAGCAGCATTTTTAATTGGCACTCATGCCTCTAATTAGACAGGTTCCCCCCCCTCATTTCGCCACCACCTCCCACACGCACGGGGGCTGCCTAAGCCCAAATTAATTGATAGGTGTACAAAATTACAAAGCACCAGGCATTATATCAGTGACATAATAGAAACAACGGCATGGCCCATATGTCAATTAATCAAGGAGGAGGTAGAGAGCACAAAGGCTGCAGCAGCAGCACAGAGGGTCCTTTTGCAGAAGCCTTTCTTCATTTTATAATCGCCTCAGCGGAACGTCAAGGGGATGAAGACGTGCCGCTGAATCTATCAATGCTATTAATAGCGCTCTTGGCAAACGATGATGGAGTTGCTGATGACAAACTTATTTGATTACTGTCAGGCTCTGGCGGGGCTTGCCTTCGTGGGCTTTTGATGAGTGTATGTACGTATTTACGTATGTATGTGTGTATGTGCGAGTACGTGCCTCTTTTGATTATTCAATAATGCGGATGCAATGCCAGATACTCCTTGCTTTGTTGTTGGTTGTTGAAACGCAGCAGGTGGTGCAATTTACTGAACGGTGTCAGTTGTCAAAAGCTGCACAGTTAGCAGCAGCATCAGCAGCATATAAAATTATTAAATTGAGGCGGAAGCTTTATAAGTTTCACTCTAATGAGCAGAAAGTGAAAAATTTATAAAGTTTTCATGTATAAAACAGCTTATGGGAAAATTGCAGGGAAGGTAGTAAGTTCAAAGAGGACAGGAGGGGCGAATCAATCTAAAATCACGATTTTAATATCGAAACGGTTACAAAAATGCACAAAGCAAGAAAAATCTCAGCCCAAAATAATAATCTCAATTGAAAAACTACTTCAACAATCTGGGATAAAGATCGTTTAGGCTCGTCTCAAAGATAAAACAATCTCATTTTAATACCCTTGCATAGAAAGAAGCATTTCCCACCGCATAAAGTATATATATTCTTGATCAGCATGACGGGCTGAGTCGATTTAGAAATATCTGTCTGTTTCTATGCCATCTGCTCCGTCAGTTTGAAAGCTATTGCAACCAAACTTTGCACCAAGTCTTCTGGTACAAATACGCTATACATTATTCGAAATCGGCCGGATCGGATAACTATAACATATAGCTGCCAAAGGAACGATCGGTCGAAAAACTAGTTCTAGTGAGAAAAACTTATTTGTTTCTAATGGAAACGTTTCCAAACTCCGCATTTATAAGTTTTCTATGCTTCTTCATGATTTTGCTAAGTTTGTTCGAAATCGAACAACTATATAGTATAGCTGCCATAGGAAAGTAAGTTTAGAAAAATAGTCTTAGTAGGAAAAACTTTTTTGTTCTCCATGCAAACGTCTGCAAATTCTATATTTAGTAGTTTTCTATGATAGTCCAAGATGCTGCTTAATTTGGTAGAAATCGGACATCTATATAGTATAGCTGCCATAGAAAAGTAAGGTTAGAAAAGAAGTCTTAGTAGGAAAAACCTTTTTGTTTTTAATGCAAACCTCTTTAAAATTGGCATATATTTATTTTATAAGCTTTCACACAATTCTTTAAAGTTTTGTTAAAATCGGATGACTATAACATATAGCTGCCATATGAATGATCGTTCGAAAAACTAATTTTAGTGAGAAAAACTTGTTTGTTTTCAAAGTAAACGCCTCCAAACTTTGTATTTCTTAATTTCTATGCTTTCCCATGAATCCACTAAGTTTGGTCGAAATCGGACATCTATATAGTATAGCTGTCATAGGAAAGTAGAGTCATAAAAGCAGTCTTAGTAAGAAAAACTTGTTTGTTTTCAAATAAAACGCCTCCAAACTTTGTATTTCTTTGTTTGCTATGCTTTCCCATAATTCTACTAAGTTTGGTTGAAATCGGACAAATACATAGTATAGCTGTCATGGATAAGTAGAGTCACAAAAGTACTCTTAGTAGGAAAAACTTGTTTGTTTTCAGTGGAAATGTCCGAACTCAATCTTATATTCGAGACGTTTGAGAGCATCTTTGGTAGAATACATATTTAGCAGGAGTACGTGTAGTGTTCCCTGCTAAGAGTTCAGTTTGGGCATTACAAAAACCTATACCGAATGGGGGGTTCTTTTTTTTGCACCGCACTGAGTTAACCCCTTCAAATATCCTTTGTTGTCTGCTCACTCTTGGGTTACTTGGTTTTTTTTTTTTCATTTTTCGATTGTGTTGGTTGAAAATGGAGAAAACCGCAAATGCCAACTGCCACTTGAAGCGTGTTGCTGTATCTGGTTGTCATTAAAAAGCAGCAGCAGCATCATCATCATCATCATCATTATTCTCATCATCCGCACGAAAGTGAAAACGCGACTGCTGACGTGGCTTCAGCTGTGCCCCGTGCTGACTGCTGCTCATTGCTACTGACGTTGACAGTAATTTGCACGAAAAGTGCAACCGCAGCACGACGCGAAACGGCAGCTGTTAATATGCGACGCCAGGTCGCAACAAGGACAGCAGGAGCAGCAGGAGCAGGAGCAGGAGCAGCAGCAGCAGCAGTTGGCACGTGCTGCTAAACAAAATGTCAAATGGCCCGCCCCCCACCACTGCACACACCCACACACACAGCATTTGGTTGCCTCATTTCCGTATCCGTTTTGGCAATCAGCCGACTCTATATCTAAACCAGCTACTCATCTTCGGCCCACTTTCGGTCTCAGCTAACGCATTTAATTTTCAGCTCTCGCCTGCTCAGCTTGCAGTGAGAGAAGGGGCTATTATATGGGGCTTGTCATTATATCGAGGCCTTTTGCTAATATTGATTACAGAATTAACTAAACTTCTCTTCCTTCTCTCCCCCCTTTGCAGGTCCCGAGGGCTGCAATCTGTTTATCTATCATCTGCCGCAAGAGTTCACCGATACCGATCTGGCCTCAACATTTCTACCCTTTGGCAATGTGATTTCGGCCAAAGTGTTTATCGATAAGCAAACCAGTCTATCGAAATGCTTTGGTTTCGTTTCCTTTGATAATCCGGACTCGGCTCAGGTAGCCATCAAGGCGATGAATGGCTTCCAAGTGGGCACAAAGCGTTTGAAGGTGCAACTCAAGAAGCCGAAGGATGCCTCCAAGCCGTACTAGAACGCATCACCACCAGCCACCAGCCAACCAACCAACCAACCAACCAACCAACAACTACATAACGGAGCAACAACCAATGTTTTTCTTAGCTAAACTGAAAGATTGTCAAATGGAGTAGTCGACAAATTATGAATCAAGTTGCCCGTGTAGAGCGCGAGTGCGCTTAAGAGAGTTAAACCAAAAAGCATATTCAAGAAGGCCCACGTTGTACGTATAACAAAAAACTGTGTAAACAAAAAGATACATGAAATCAGTTTATTAATTTGGCACGTTTAACTTCTGAAGTGTAGAACAAAACCATCAACCCTCCCTCCCTCCCCCATCCCCCCCTCTTAGACCGTAGATTTAGTTTAAATTCGTCACGACTCTTTTTCACTTTTTTTAAACTGTCGTACCATAATTTTTTAAAAACGCTTTTCTATGACACCAACAACCCGATAACCACACACAACACACAAATCTGTTAGACCTTAAGTTCTCTTTGGATAAACTTTTATATATCTATCTATATATTTTCTCTCTGTTTGATTTGTTCATCTTCTCATGTTGCAAGTCACAATGAAGTTCAAGCAAAAACCAAAAAACCACAAAAAAATTCTAGTTTTAAAACACACAAGTTACTTGTTTTGTTCAATGGATTATCCCTATATGCGAACAACTCGTATATAGCTAGTATGTAGAGATTGCTTTATTGATTCTTGTGTTACTCCACCACCACCACCACCAACTGAAACACCACTCATATCTGTATTTGTACTGAAGGAAACAAATATGTTTTTGTTACTCTATATATATATATTATCACATAGAACTCGTTTAGTTTTAATAATGCGATTTGTAAAGAATATTACTGAATATTACAAGGAAGAACTTATGTTATTTATGTTTTTGCAAACCATTGATATCGAATATTGTTCATGAAGTTTTTTTTATATATATATTAATATATAATTTTTATTATTTACTTTTACTTTTCTTTTACACATTTTCATTATTTGGTATTATCATTTTTTGTTGTACGAAAAAAACAATTGGTGTAGTGCATCAGCCGCCTAGCTTACTTTTGTTTATGTAACATTCACACACACACACATGCACACACCAACACCAACACACCAACACACACACACATGTATACATACCATACTTGCATATATTTCTAAATAAAGTTTTGTTCTCTGTTCAAAAATTGCACAATATCAAAAAAAAAAAAACTTTGTAAATCTGCTTGTGCTTACCATTTTTGTTCTCATTTTTAGATTGGGTGATCAAGCTTTATGCTTAGTTGATATATATATTTTTTTTTTTGTGATTTGTTGTTGTTCAGACATTTATTTATTGATCAACATTTTAATTTAAACTATTAAGAAAGAAGGTGAAGTCCGACTATAATTTACTGTGTACCTTCCAAAGTTTCTAAGGGTGAAAAGTGCTGCCCATGGCTGTTTCATCCGGTGCTGCCCAGCATAAATGTTTGATTTTCCCTATTTCTCGACCATTGTTCATTCGATCTTTACCATTTTTTAGGCGTATCGATAAATAATACCGATTACTAAGTAGATCTAGAAGGCAAGAACCTTCTATCTATAAAAATGTGGGAGATTCTTTTTTTTTTTTAACAAATTACGCTGCGGGAAGGGGCTTGGCGTAAACAGTGACCAGTGGAAAGTTGTATGATCTTAAAAAATATGCCCAGAAATGATTTCGGATCACCAAAAAACCTGTATAACGATACCCTATTTCATTGTTTATTCAATTTTATTCCCCCTGGCCCTCCATAATTCAGCTCCCCCCTTCCCAACGATCATAAAAATATTGCCAGAAATGAAATCGAAGCACCCGAAAACCTATAAAAAGATACCCCATTTGATTTTTTTCAATCCTCCGCTTTTTTCCCCCGAAAAAATTGATTTAAAATAAATAACATCAAATCGGAGCATCTGAAAACCTAAGAAAACGGCACCCCATTGGAATTTTTTTTGTTGATTTTGTTCCCACTTCCATCCTCCTACCCGATCGAAAAAAAATACTCAGAAATTTGATTGGATAATGATATGGGAGCACACAAAAAAACCTATAAAACGATTGGATATTAAAATTACCCCGCTCCCCCTCCTCATTAGACAGATATAACAGCCGGTCAGTTTTCCCATTCTGTCACAGAAAGACTTCACAAAAAATATTCCAGCTTAACTTGGTTTGGTGTGACTATGCTGCTTTTAAGTTTCATCGTCTGAAGGACTTTAAAGCTTGTCGCAATCACATCTCTATATCCACTTAGAAGCAGTTGCAAAAACATGCAGGTGCAAAACGCAGCAGGACGCTTACGTTGGTTCAATTCTCCATGCCACATGCTAAGCTATAAAAAGGAACATTTGCATGTGATGCGGATTTAAAGAATGCAAAACGAATGATCGCAATTTGGTTTCCAATAGCACTCGTCCTGCTAAACTACTGCAAAAAGAATGATGCATCGGTTTTCATACAGAATATACATCAAAAATTGGCAATATAAAAAGAAGCATGCCAAATGGCACGTTCCTCTGAACCTTACTTATTGCTCAAGTCGAGACCGAAATCGTGTGGTACTTGCAATCTTGGAGAAGAAGCTCAGTGTTGGCCATGTGTGAAAAATAGTGTGTTTTAGTCAGGGATGCAAACCGGCTCTGAGCTGAACCGGTTTTGAACCGAACCGAACCGCTTATTTCCGCTGCTGAACCGAACCGCAAACCGAACCGGCTTCCTTTCAGAATTTCTGAACCGAACCGAAATCCACAAATAAAAACGGTTCGGTTCGGTTCAGTTCTCTGACGAGTTTTAACGAGAATTGCATTCCTCTAGCCAATGATTTAGACTAATTAGGAAATTTGAATCGTTTCCCGAAGATAATTTTCAAACATATCGTTCAACTTCGATATATCTTTTAATGACCCGAAGAGAATTTTACAAGTCTTCTGCAATTTCCCGCCGATCTCTTAATTTACCTGTCATCAATCTAAATTTTATTTTTTATTAAACAATATTTACAATTTTCTGTGGTTATTCTTAACCTTAATTCAATCTTAACCTGCCAATAAATAAGGGCATTCCTCCAGGAACTGATAGACGAATCCGACATAATAATCTTTGCAGATTGCTCTAAGGATTTTAAAGATATTCGAATGGATTATAGGAATCAAATTTCAAAAATGATCGAATAGCCACTTCACCGAAATCATATTTTATGTGCCTTTGTGAACCACTGAACCGAACCGAAACCTCGGTTCATTTAACTCCAAAAACCATGTTATGAACCGAACCGGCGGTTTAGAAACTGTGCGAACCACTGAACCGAACCAGCACTTATTTTCGAGTGGTTTGCATCCCTGGTTTTAGTGCCGTTTTTATCTTCTAGAATCTAGATATCTGCAATGTGTCAGACAAGTTGAAATTGTCTCTGTTTTTTGTTGGATTATGTGACTGATAGCTCTATGTAAAAGATGTGAAATCGGCCGAGACATTATGGGCTGCAGCTCTAGCCCGTTGTTACAGGTCTGATTTGAACCAACTTTGTCCACTTTGTTTTAACTTTAAGGATCGTTTTCTTATCTGCTGCTACGACTAAACCTACACAAAACAGAGCAAAATCTAAGATTATCTGACACATGGCAGTTATTTAGAAGATGAGAAATCAGCTCTTTCTTAGGACTAGGCCTAAGTTTGGGGAAGTCCACGATAAATAGATGGGTCGGCTTTACTAACTAGTGCAATGATAGGGGGGGGGGGGACTCTTTATTTTGATAGTAACAGGGAACGGAAATAAACCAAGTGCTCGGAAAACTGTTGAGCCAAAACTTAAACTTGATAAAAACCATAAAATTTCCAACAAATTTCTTTCAAAATCATTTATTTGACTACGACTTTTACGACTTGACACAGGTGTTGTTTTGATTTACAACACAATTTTGTGATTTCGATTTGCAACACTTCTGTATTGATCAATGCAGAGCTATTCCTGATGTAAATAGCCTAGTACTGAAATCATGGCATTTGGTTTGCATATATTTACTTCTCTATGCTTGCTTTTTTTTTGTTAACTTGTACAATTTCGTATGCAAAATGTATTTTAGACACATGTAGATATGCTCATCATATATATTTCTGAATTATTTAACATAAATGTGAAATATTCCCATTTAATTCTAACAATTGTTCTTTGTTCTTGTTTTTCCCCCCTCAGATGACGTTTTCACTTTTGAATGGCGAAATAATGTCAAATGGTTGGATGCCGCCAATGAGTTAAGAATGTAAGTAAACTTACTTACCTACCTCTGCTCTAAAGGAAACCTTAAACTAATAATATCTCTTTCTTTTTAGTTGTACTCACTCCAATGTGTTTTCCATGGAGCATCATCGGTCCCATCATTATGTACATAATTTTTATGGCAAAAATCCAAAAAAACTTGCTACCTATCGCATTGCTGTCGCATAGAAATTCTCAAGAAATTGTAAATTGAAAACTGAATAATGTGTAAAATAAGGCTAATAATATGAGATCATCGATTGCAGCCGCATTTTCTTAGCAAATGCTTGCAAAGCGAAATAATTTTAATGAAAATTAAAGAAAACTAAATGAAGAAATGTGTGTGTGTGTGTGTGTATTCTCAGTGTGTGAGTGTGTTAAGCATTATTTTCCAAAAGGCATTGACAAATCAGTAAGCAACTTATATTTTGAAACAAAATTATGCATAAAAAAAAAAAAACCGTTTTTCATTTGTTTGTCTAGTCTTTAATTCAATGTGAGCCGTGTGTTTTTTGTCTAACTAACAATTAATTAACTAAATCTGGATGTGGCTTTAAAACAAAAAACAAAAAACAAATAATTTCACTTAGGCATTCTTCTTGTATGTAATTTATAAATGTGTAAACCTAACTAAGCAACTCGACATGTAAGTGTAATTTTTTAAAAGAAACAAAGCAAGGCTGTGTGTTCTGTCTAGAGTTGGAAGAGAGAAGAGAGATGATTAAGTGGAAAAAAAAAAACTTGGTAGAAGAAACCATTTGCTGATTCCATCTGGAGAGACAGTAAATAGCGAGAACGTAAATCTAGTGATAAAATAAATTATATATATATATATTGTATATTGTATATTGTATATTGCATTCCACATGAAAATTAAATCAATAAAAACAAGGTGTCATGATTTTTATATACATTTTGTGGCGTTTCGATGGCTGTGGGCGGGGGGGGGGGGGGGAGAAAGAAAACTTGGCAGAAATATGTTGACGAGCTGCTGCCGCCGCCAAACTAAAGAGAAAACTTCAACAATAAACGAAATATTTTGCTAAACTTGCGATTTGCATATGAAAAAGTTTATGCCAATTGTGGCCAAGACGCAGGAGAGAGCAGTGCCGCCTGCACTCCCCGTTTGGGTTTCGAAAACTAAAACGTGTAAACAAAATTTACCAACTACGTGACGCAGCACATTGCATAATCTCGCATCCAAATGGTGGGAGACGGTAGACGGTAGAAGGGAAGTCTTAACGCAAGATTTATTCGCATTTAAATCATGCGTGGAAAAGTTTTTGCTGCTGTCGACAGCAAATGGCACCAGCAGGGAGAATGAGGGGAGCGGTACACATTCTGCCCTGGCTGGCATATTCAAATATTTTGACTTTTGATTATGGCTGGAAAAAGTTTTGTTGTTTGGCATTTTCCCTAGTAAATGCTTCAATGGCGCACAACAACGAAGGAGAGATGAAATTGATTGCTGGCGCCTGATAAGCGGCTCATCTATGTACCCAGATGGAGCAGAAGGTAATACAGATGAATCATCTTTGCGCCAGGGAGATTGAGATTGAGAGAGAGATAGAAACAGACATGATGCTAAGCAGCAGAAGGTGGCTTAAAGATTAAGGGAAACTAAACGTCATTCGTAAGGTTTTAAAAGTTATGTAGCAGAAATGGCATTCCTTAAGCTAATCTACTTTTGCAGTTAGCTGTTAGACTAGTAAGAAAGTCTAAGCACAGTATGTGTTTTGCAGCATTATCTACAGAATGAAGTCACAGTTTCTCATGTCTTGACCATCGTTCAACCGCTCTTTACTAATCTTTTAACGAATGGAGGTCCGAAGGTCTGAATCCTCTTTTTATGTAAAAAAACAGTGGATGACCCTATATTGACATGACAAAACGCCCATATTAAAATTAATCATAATAAGCAAAACAGCTTTGCTCATCTACACACTCTCGTTGACATAATTCCCATCGAAGTTGTGATAAATAATTCAACGAAAACCTCTTGAAATTTCCATTTTATGCCCAAAAGTGGTATGACATAAGTGTTACCAATTTTCGACATTTAAATAGTGTACCCCAAATCAAATCAGTAAGCTCGAAACCCATACAGAAATCTGCGATTTAAAAGTGCTGAAAATTCAAGCAGATCTGTCATCGTCGATCGATGTTTAGCTAAGCCGCCATGCTGAGGTGATTTGATGTTGCTACACTCAAAACAACAACAAAAAACAGAAGAAATCTCTCTAAACTTTACAAATTCGCTTAAAAAAAGGGGTTAAAGGCGATTGACCATATATTTTAGAAAAAATGTATTCTTATAATAGTATATATTTACTTTCAGTTAGAAATGTATTTCTTTTTTCTGAATCGTAGGTAAATATTTCTAGATTTAAGAATATAAAAATATTTTCTAGCTATTAGAAATTAAATAGCGGGAGGGGAGTAGAGGCAGAAGGGTATGACGACACCAAAAGAACTTATTTTTCTGTTGGTTCACTTAAGTCTTCTTTTTTCTTTTAATTTTTCGTTGCTTAAAGAACTCAGTCAAATGCAGACCACGCAGGTGCCTATTCCCAAATCAGGGAGTTCGACCTTGAGAATTACAAGCGGTTTCTTTGCATATTTTTCTAAATTTTAGGCATATTTTCAAGTTTTCAGGGATGAAAACTACTCGATAATAAGTATACTTATACTACCAATATACTGGTTCGGTTCAGTGGATCACGCAGTCCTAACTGAACTGTGGATTTGGGTCGGTTCGTTTCAGTGGTTCATAGAGACACATTATGAAATATTCTGATTTCAGACGTAAATGTTACTTTGAAAATTGAGTTTCTATAAACCTTTAAAATCCTTAGAAGAATGTCACAAAAAATTTGTGATGTCGGTCTTGCAAGAATCAGAGATAGTGGGCTAGAAAAGAGTTATCTTACAACACTCTATTTATTTTATTAAATGGGAATAAACTTTAAAATTTTGTTACTATCTTGAGGAAACGATTCTAATTCTAAAGCTAATTAGATTTTCAGTTCGGTTCATCGTTTCTGAGAGGAAGCAGCAGGTTCAGTTCAGCAGCGGCTTTTCGAGTTAGGAAAAACACCATCTAAAACAGGAAAAGTCGGAGCAAATTGTGGGTGAATTTCTATAAACTAGAAAATACATGTTTGGTGTGTACAGAAATGCTGCAACTGCTGCAAGGTAACCAAATTCTCAAACAGTTTTGGAATGGCAGAAAGCTGCGCAATGCCTCGATAATTCTTAACATCGGATCGAGCTGGAGATTCCAAATCAATGAGAAAAGATTAGTGATGGGAGGTGAACACAATTCTTAATGACTAGCCGAGACTCTGGAAAACATCACTTTATCAATACGAAAATACGAAACACTAGTATCAATACTTATTCGCCTGAGGGTAGAGATCGAGTCGGTAGTTCCCCGCAGAAATTGCTCTTAATTATTTGTGCGGTTTAATTGCTGGCAAAACTTCTACCCAAAATCCAATCTCACCCCATCATCTTCATCTCCCATTCAACTCTCGGCGGCAACTCCCCGGCACATTTGCCAAATCAATATGCAATATCCCTCAAGTAAGCGATTTGGCAACACACTGAGAACTGAGAACTGAGAACTGCCTGTCATAAAAGCCACACCAATTTTTGTCTCAATCAGAGTGCGGCTGCAATGGCATGGAAAGCTCAAAACTGGGTTAGTTGCCGCAAAAAAAAAAAAAAAGCAGAAAAATAACCCGAAAAAAAAGAACAACAACAATTGCAATCCCAAAGCCACACGGCCTCCCTCCCTCCCTCCCTCCCTCCCAGCCAGCCGTTGCATTTCAAAACACACACACGGAACAGAAGGTGGAAGAAGCAGCGTATCAGTGGGGGCGTTTGTGTGGGCCACGCCCCCACCATATCTGTCAAGTGAACTGGAAGTGATATGGAGGAGACCAAAGAATTGGAGAAGGACGATGAGCGTGTTCACGTGCAAAATTGCAGCGATTCCCAAAAGGTTGCTTGTTTTTTTTTCCTCCTGGTTCGCTCAAAATCGAATTCACTTTGCTTGTGTGTGCGTGCGTGCGTGCGGGAGTGTGTGTGCGTGTGTGTGTGTGTGTGAGAGTGTGTAATTCAAGCAGCATTTCGAGTGTGATCGATGAAAGTGACAGGATGCAGGATGTGCGCGCTGCAGAGAATTTTAATCAGCTCCTGGCGACTTTGATGCTGCAACTGGAAGCCGATCCAGCACAGCCAGGTGACCCATAAGCCATCATTTCGCGAAGCCATAGTCCTTACATCCCCCTGGAAAAGTTCTCCGACTATTCGCTCAATTTCTGTTCACTGATTTGTTTGTCCACCACAATGCAACGCCGCTAAATTGTTTGCCTTTTGTGTATGTCTCTTTATCTTTTCTTCATTCTCGGGGACAGCCCCCCACCTCCATCCCCAATCGCCTCCACTGGCCACTCCACCCCCGATGTGCGTGCATGGCCATTAACAATACGCCCAATGCCCAAAAACGGGCAAACGCCGCTAAATCCATTGTTATTTCGGTGGTCGATTGTTGTTCTTCCGGCTTGCGTGAGCTTATTGTGGCCCCAGCAAACAATTGAAGGAGGAGCAGACAGTCAGACTGGACAGCAGCAGCAGCAGCATCCTTGTTGCCCCCCCCCTCCCTGGCCAATGCCATGCAAAACTTGCGTTCCACACAAATCGCTTCAATTTTGTGGCACAGCCTGCCAGTATGGAGAGCGAACGGGGTGGGGTTCTGGGCGGGCCATGGGCTTGTTTTTTCAGCTCGGTTTGTTCTCAACTGCAATAATCTTATTAGCAGTTTTGTTGTTCGAACCTAATCAATTACCAACGTAATTACAAACTTTGCTAATCTCCTTTTGGGCTGTGAGTGACTGTGTGTGTGTGTGTGTGTGTGAGGGGGGTAGGCGGCGGGCTGAGCGGTTGAAGCTACACACAATATGTTGGACATGGACCTGACATGAACCAATTTAGTAGTTGTTGGTGCGAAAATTTAGTGGCCCAAATAGGCGATTAAGGCAGTGAAGCTTGGTATGGCAACGAGGCTCCGTTGTGTGGGCCAATACCAAACAAACAGCTAATTAAGGCGACGGATTAATGTTCTTCTACTATTTCTCAAGGAGAGTTGTACAATTTATGAAGGGTATTTAACCTATTCGAATGTCTAGGGAAAATCTTCGCCATTTTAACCCCTTCTCTCCGTCCGGAAACACACTCGACATGTCTAGCGGCAACCCTTGCAGAGTTTTGGAGTCCTGCGAGTGTCTAAAGTGAGTCTATAAGTGGAAGAAAAACAGGGTAATCCCGGAGCAGGCTTGAAGTGATCCCCTTTTTCGGGATTAACAAGAAAAAGACGTAAGTGAAATCAATCTTTTCCGGGATTGGCTCAAGTATATGCGGGATCACCCTGTTTCTAATCCCGTTTCGGATTGTTTCTTTTTTTTTTTGAGTGCTCCACATAATGCGAAGAAACGATTCTAATACTTCCCTTCTTACTCATGGAAGTGTTCGGTAATCGTGATGTATTCCCAAAAGGAAAAGGATGCAAAATTTTTACAAATTATTTCTTGGCGGATTGCTGGCAGCTGGTGGTTCGTTTAAAGATGATTTACTAGACCTATAGTGCGGTGGTTTTTATACCCTGTTGCAATTGAAAATGGGAAAAGGGGGATCATGAAGTTATACGAATGTATATAATAGGCAGAAGATAACATTTCCGACCCCATAAAGTATATATATATTCTTGACTAGCATCAACAGCGATAGAGTCGATATAGCCATGTCCGTCTGTCCGTCTGTCCGTATGAACGCACAGATCTCACAGATGGTAAGAGATGGAGGTTTGACATGTATGGGACATATGTTTCTTATGTCTGCAGGCAGATTAAGTATATTTTCAATTTTAACCATGCCCCCTCACGCCCCCGCAATTTAGAAAAAACGCCAAATCTCCCACAATTTAAAAGATAGATGGTTCGTTTCTTCTGAACATATTTAGTTATCAAGATAACTTATCGATTCGCCAAAGGAATGGTGAAGATCGGATGAGTGGTTGCCGAGCTATGTTGAAAAGAATGTTCGCTGTTGCAGCGCTGCAACTGCAGCATCAATATTTATGCTCAGCTTATAATTTCGTTGGTACAGAGTATGTTATAGTCGCGCTTGACCGACTTTCTTGCTTGTTTCTAAGATAATATGATTAATAGAATGTGTAAGATGCATGATAAGTATTCTTTTCTAGCCGACATACTCTGTTTTCGTAGGGCATTCATCTAGAAGGTTATAAACGAATTGTTATTAATAAAAAGTTATTAAAGATATTCAATTGGTTTATAGGAATACAATTTTCAAAGTGTTCGAAAACTGACATTACCATGGAAATCATAGTATTTAAAATTCTGCCTTTACCGAACCGAAACCGCGGTTCAGTTAGCTTCAAAAACCATGTAATGAACCGAACCGGCGGTTCAGAATCTGTGTGAGCCACTGAACCGTACCAGTATTTATTTTCCAATGGTTTGCTGCTTGCCTGGTTTTCAGTCAATTCCAAGTGATTTTCATTTAATTTGTTCAAGGTTTTACTAAAAGATATGTTTTCCCCTGGGGTATAGTATTCAAGGTATCTTTCGAAATCGGTACATGCAGCAGGGGCACCACAGCAGGTAGAAGCACTCATCGACATTAATAGATGATGATGGGGAACCTAAACAGATGCATGTCTGCATATCTACTTCAATTTTAGACAAAGAATTCAAGTTAGTTCCACATAATATTGAGATTTAAGTTTATTTCACTAATATTTTCCAACCAGGAAGGAAATGTGTGTGTTCAAACTCAATTGAAAGCTAAACATATTCTGGCTTGCCTACACAACTTAACAATTTCCGTCCAAGGCAGCCGCCTAATCAGATCAAACTCCACGTTCCCTTCCTGTTGCTCTCAACTCTTTCGAGTGTCGCTGCAGGTGCTGGGCATTGGCTGTTTCCTGTTGTTTGCCACCAACCGACAGCAGCCATAATTTTTGCCATATTTTTTTTATATTTATTTACAAGTATTTCTGCGCACAAGTTATTTTTCCTGCTGCCTCTGATTACGTAGATGAAGAAGCCGCCGCGAGAAAAATCAAAACAAAAACAAAAACATTAAAAGCAGCCGCTCGGCTCTGCTGATTGAGGTGGCTGGGGGAACATCCATCTTTCTCGGGAAATCTTTGGCAACTTGTGTTTTCTTTGATATCAAAAATATATATATATATATATATAAAAAAAGAGAACGAAGGGAGAAACAAAAAACCAACTTTGTCATACGCAGGAATCAGATTAAATTTCCTTAAATTCATTCAGCTCTGCCTACTTCCTCGTCCACTCGCAATTCATTTGATAAACACAATGTGCTCAAATTGCCTGGCAAAACTGGAATAACCGAAATCTGAAAGCTGAAATCTAAATGAAATCAAATGCATGTGACAGAATGACTAAAAATCAGAGGTCGCAAAATCTGCTCAACCAAAATTTTCTGCGCGGTCTGCTCACAACGAAGCCCGAAAAAAATGAAACGGCATCGCTCAGTGTCTGACCAGCAACCCTCTTTTTCGTTTCTTTCGTGTTCTCGCTCTTCGGTTTCGGGTTGAGCGCAACACACGAGTCGGTCTTTTACTGACCGCGCGAAGCGAACAGAACCGGTTGTTGTTCAGCTACTGAGAGTCAGTAAGTGAGCGAAGCAAAGAAAAAGTCAGCAAAAAAGGTTTTTATTTTTGTTGTTGCGTTTGCCTTATGTTGTTGCCTTAGAATTTCGTCACAGGCAAAGCATTAAAGAGGAAGGGAGAAGGTGATATGGCGCTCATTTGTGTGCATATGCGTATTTCTTTTGTTTTGCCCATCCACGCCTAGCTATCCACACGCGCAACTCACATGCATACATGCATGCGCAAAAGACCATTTGCCGAGTTTTTACGACCGAAAAGGTCTCGAGTGAGCACTGAGCCGAGCGAGCGACCAAAAGCGGTCGGCGGTTGAGCGAAGAGCAAGCCAAAGAAGAACGAAGTTTGTGTGTTTTTTCGCAACAGTTACGCATCGTGTCAGTGAATGAGCGGTTGTTTTCTGACAACAAGCACGAGAGAGACCGATTATTGCGACCTCTGCTAAAAATGCATTTTATTACTGGCCGAGATTCAAATTGCTGCCATAAATGCAATTGCAACAAGAGAAAAACTCAATTAAAATGGACTTAGTTTTATTTTATGCGTGACAAGGCGCAAATCAGGAATATTTTAGGACCAGTTGAAATTGCACTAGGCCAGGCCAGGTCAAAATAAACGTAGAATATAAATATGAGAGGACACGGAGCGGGGGGGAGGGGCAGTAGGGATAAGGCGACTGTGGAATGCTCTTTCAAACAGAAGCTGACACATTGGAGTAAAGTGGAGAGCACTTTTCATAAATGTTGGCAAACCTCTTGCAATAATCATGTTCATTAACTCTTGCAGAGTATTTTTGAGAGCTGACTATCTTCATTTAAAATGCATTCATCTTTTTCCATATACATATGTGTGTGTCTGTGTGTGCTTGTGGATTTTGAAATGTGGGTACCCCGGTACGGCTCAAAAAACTGCCACACGATACAGACAACAAGTAGACAAGTTACTGACAACTCACACACACACACTCGCACACCCACACACATATTTCGGCTTAATGCTGTGGTCCCGTTCTCAACATATTTTGGGTCTCCTAGTCCAAGGCTTAAAATTTTGGCCAGCCTCTCCCCCCCCCCCCCCCCCCCCCCACCAAAGGTTTCCTCACATTTTTGCGGTCTGTGGTCTCTTTTTCGGAGTTGTTAAGAAATCAACTTTTTGGCTTTTGTGGCTGGGCGCACATTTAGTTGTGAGTAGCGTGTGTGTGTGTGTGTGTGTGTGTGCGAGTGTGTGAAAGAAGCTTAAAAATTTCAGTTTCCTTCTAATTGGCGCACTTTTGTTTACCATATTACGTATACGCCTTGAGTATTTTTTTAAGCAAGTTTAGTGTGAGTTTGAGTGTTTGTGGATTAAAAGTCCTGAAATTGTCTAACAAGCTCAGCAATTAGCTAGCTGTGAATGTTCACATTTTGTTGACTAATTGAAAGTTGTGTTAAATTGATATGATTTGTTTTTGGCGACCTTTCTAATTTTAGATGAGTGTAAGCCGGCTCGAGGTCAGGTTTGTAGGAAAACAATTGATTCTGTTTTTTCCGATATATTTCGGTTGCTCATCGGCAACCGTCTTCAGGGCAAACTACAAAAAATTTTACACCAATATTAACATTAAATTATTTAACAAAGTTTTTTCACAAAAAAGTTTACGTACAATTTTTTACACGTCTGCTCTCTGTGGCGTGGAGTCTTAAACTAATTGTCAATTCGCGAGGAGGTTGTCTGTATAGGTGGGCGCAGTTCTCTGTGTCTGTTTTGTAGTTGAGTCTCCTGTCTGTTGGTGTATTGGTAATGTGCAGCATTTCTAATGTGTAGCGTTTGCTGTAATTCTGTTCTTGTTGTAATATTGTCGCAGCATCAAAATCTGGTGAGTGACCGCTCTCTACGCAATGTGTCGCAAGCGCAGTTTTTTGTATGTGTGTTTGATGTCGTAGCTTGAAGTCCGATTTATGTTGGGCTATGCGAGTCTTTAATTTGGATTTCGTCGTTCCTACGTAGATTTTGTTGCAAGTCTCGTCTTTATATCCCTCGCATGGTATCTTATATATGACATTGTTGACATCCGCTTTGTCTATTTTTGATTTTGTCCTGTTGTAGAAACTTCTCATCGTATTTGTAGGTTTGTGCGCTATTTGTATGTTTAGTTTGTCGTAGCAATTAGATCGTGCGAATCTTTCTGAGAGTTTAGGTACATATGTGAGTGATTTGTATCTCTTCGGCTCCTGAACTGTTCTTCTGTTTCCTTTTTTGTATCTTTTTAATAATGATTTGATTACCCACATGGGGAAATCATTATTTGTTAGAATTGATTTTATTTCCGTTGCTATTGCTGCGTGATATGACGTGTCGCTGATATTGTTCATTCTTTGAATACACCCAAGTGCAGTATTCATTATCATGTTTTTTGGGTGCTTGGAATTAAAGTTGATAATCCGTCCTGATGCTGTTGGTTTCATGTACCATTTGGTTTTTAAAGTGTTCCCGTGTCTATTAATTGTGGTATCCAAATATGGTAGTTTCCCGTCTGATTCTAGTTCCAGTGTGAATTTGATATTCCTGTGATAGGTATTGAACGCCTCCAGAGTAGTATTGACTTCGTCCTCCTTTACAATGGCAAACAAGTCATCCACGTATTTTGTCAGTACTCTTGGTTGATGTTTTAGCTTTCTAAGTGTGCTCTCTAAAAGTTCCTCCATGATTATATCGGCTATGATGGGTGAGGCTGGGGATCCCATGGGCAATCCTTTTAGCTGGGTGTATATTCTGTCTTCAAATTTAAAATATTTACTCTCTACTATGCAAAACTTGACTATATCCATAAAAAGTTGTCTGGGAATTTGGGTTTGCTCTTTGATTTTTGGCCATTTTTGTCGAATGGTGTCTATTGCTAAATCTATCGGTATACTAGGGAACAGGGACACAACATCAAAAGATACAAGAACTTCGTCGTCACATATATGTGTATTGTTGACTCTCTCTCTTTAAACTCCGTTGCATTTTTTACATTAAATGTTGATGCCGCTGTTAGGTTGTTCAGTATCTTCGCTAAATATCTACATAGTTCATGCGATGGTGAACCTACCGAGGAGCAAATGGGTCTAAGTGGGGTTCCTTCTTTATGGATTTTGGGTAGTCCATATATCCTAGGCGGTAGCGCTGTGTTGTGTTAAATTGTTAAACTGAAATCAAATTTAACATTTATTTTTCAGCTAAGGCCTAATTTTTCATTGTCCGTTTGGCCGAATTTGAGTCTGTCCTGTTGTGTTGGAAGTAGCTCATGCCCTGGTCAACTTTAAGCGTTAGATGAGATCGTACCGAATTTTTGAAATGCTTATCCAGAGACACACAGCCGGCTCCAACACTTCTTGGTTTGAGAATGCCATTTGGTTGGCTTGCCAAAATCTCTGAACAAAATACAAAAGAATTCAAATCAACCGTAAGAGATTTCTAGGTCACCGAGAAGTGGTTCTGGTTGAATCTGTTCCCGGGACACCTTGAAAAATGACTTTACCAGCAGATTTAAAGTGAATTTTATATATAATCAAAGAAAGAAGGGCTTTAAGTTTGAAAATAAAGTGAATTTAAGGGCTATTTGAGAACAGAAATGAGTTTTAGCACATTTTACGGATTGTCTTTCTTTCGAGAATTTGCAAAAACCAGGAACTTTCAAGTAGATTTTATACCGAAGTGGCAAATTACACATACGACTTGAAACTCAGCGATATTAAGGAAATTCCTTGAACAAAAATTCGACCTAGACTACCTAAAGGACTGCCAAACCGGTAAAGAACGGATAAAAAACGTTCCAAGCAGATTCCAGCAATATTATTAACCATATCCTAAAGTAAAATCTTTGAATGTAGAGATTAGGCGGAACTTAGGGCAATGCAAACGTCTTCAAACACTGTATTCATATGATTTCTATGCTTTTTTATAATTCTGCTTAGTTTGATGAAAATTAGACAACTTTATGATACAAAAGATGGGTTTGAAAAGCAGTCTTAGCTAGGAAAACTTTGTTTTTTTTTGTTTCACATGCTTTTACCTAAATCTACAAAATTTTCTACAAATCGGATGACTAAATCACATAGCTCGGAAAATGTTATTTTTGAATATATTTAAGCAAGGGTATAAAATCTTGGTCACAAACGAAGTTAGCTCAGCTTTGACGTTTTAAAACTATTTTGTAACTTTCAGTTCAAAAAAATTATCTTTTCTTTGAAAAATCTACCTGTTATACTTAAGGGCGAGCTTTAGGACTTGAATTTTCATAGAATTTGGGACAGGCCAAGAACATTAATACCCTTTTTGGCATAGATTGAGGGAAGAAAGTGATTTTGTGTCTTCAATAAATATAATAAAATATAATAAAACGAACCTTTGGTTTATAAACTCTGCGAGAAACTGAACCGAAACAGTTCTTATGCCAAATCCATTTAAATACTTATTTAGAACATTGTGCTTAAATATTTAGACATCGCAGCCTGCTGGACTTCTGTCTGTTCTGGTGAAGCAAAACCAAAGAATGCCTTCAACTTGGCCACAGACCTGAATCATAGCTGAATTAGCCCTGAAATGGAAGGGCTGGTACTGATGTCATGGCAACCTTTACATAAGTTTCGGCCATGAATTTAATACAAACATGTCCTACTGTGTCAAACAGATTTTCATCCAAGTAAGCCAAAGTATAAGCATGCACAATTCAATATGATGTGCTGACTTTTAACGTTAATTAAATGCCAAAACTTCTACACTTAATTCCAAGATGGCTTAAGTAATTATTAATTGAATTGGAAGGACAGCAAAAGACAATATGATGTGAAAAATTTGTTAAATACGCCATTTTCCGAGTCTTAAAATCGGTTTAAAAATATGCAAAAACCGCTGTCTAGTCATGAGTCATGAACTTGGCTAATTTTGGGCATGATTTCAGTGCCGAACTCATGAGTAAGTTCTATGCGAAGTACTAAAACATGCTTGAAATTCAGTACTGAAACGTATAACTACAATTGGAAGTTCTTCGCTCTTGTAGGGACTGATCTCACCACTTCCTCGTTCATTCATTTACAAAAAAGGAAACATTGTAACATTGTCATTTCATCGGGACATCAAGGACCCACTTTAAAAAAGAGCATATAACAAAGGCCACATTAAATCCAATCGAAATAAATTCATATTTATAACATTTCTATTATTTCACACACATTTCACATTCAGCCGAAAGTTAACTTCACTTGCTAATCTACACACCCAGAGAGGAAGAAAAAAAAAAAGGGAACCACACAGGATTGATGAAATTTGATAACCCTTAAGGCCGGCCCTGACACACACACACACACACACACATGGTGGAAATCAACTGCTATTTTGGCCTGCCGGCTATGCTATTAAATTTATGACGCAAGTAAATTGAATTTTAAATTTGAGTATGACAAATGTGCCACGCCCTTCCCACAACACAGCACCCTCACCCACCCACGCGACATAGAAAATTGCCTATGAGCGCGCACGAAAGTCATAAGTCGGCGCCAAAATAAAAAAGGAAAAGGGAATGTTGCCAACAATGCACGTGACTTCCAACAAAAACATATAACCAAAAATGTGTACAGCACACCTGCTCGCCCTCCGGCAGTTGGCAAAGTGTTCACTGGCCTGGGCCTTGACTGATTGAGTGAATTTGAGATTGACTGACAGATGGAGGCGGCGGCGTAGCAAATCAAAATCAGCACAAACTGTAATGGAAACGGCAAATACGTGCGCAGTTTTTCAACAGCAACAAAAAAATAAATAAAAAAACACACAAATTTGTGACAGTAAATTTAACGAAAAGTGCTGACACAGCAAATTACACAGCCGAGGGAAATCGAAACACAAAATTTTCTATTAGCCTACCCCCCACCCCGTCGCCAACCTAAACAATATGCAAAAATTATACACAGGTGGAAAAACAGACGAAAATTGAAAATTCCGCACACGTTTCCGGCTTTCTTTTGGGCATCAAATGTAGCGTTGACAAATCTCAAATTATCCAAGGAAAAAAAAGTAAAACACATGGAGGCAGGCATAAACTCACGTGTCATCGTGCACTTGAGACTTTGGCGCATTTGTTTTCGTCAGGAGACTGGCAGAGACATTGACATTTGTCTGGCTGCTGTGTCCGCAAATCAAAAACCTATCAAATGAAAGTTGTCGCTTTTTCGTAGCACAGTTTTGTGCGCAGCACTCAACACGTGTTCACCGACCTCCTGCAAAACTCCAAAGCTACATGGCGAGGGTAGTTTAGACCACTTGGGAATTGAAGAAGAACCAGCAAGGAAGCAAGCAAGCAAGCACAGCCACGGCGACATTGTCAAATCGGGAAAATCAAAATCAAAGTGGAAAATTCGAACCAAAGAGAAGGAGCAGGAGGAGCTCACTTGAAGAGGGAATTCGTTTTACAAGCGTCAAAGCGAGATTTTGGTGAGGTGAAGATTTTTGATTTCTTTTTTGAGAATTAGAGGTAACAAATTTAGATTTTGTGGGTGAGATGAAAAGAATGGAAGTATAAAAAACTAAATTACTTTTATAAAGTATGGCCTATTAGTTGTGGAATATTAGTCCCTACCATTTTAAGTTACTTTTATTGTCTAGCATGTCAGGAAGTTTCTCCTTCGTAAACTGTAGTTCACTTAGCGTACCACAACTGTGATTTCATGGCTCTAAGACATAAGACCTTGTTTTCTCCTTTGTTACCAACTGTTCAAGGCATATTTTGCGAACGTTTGTTAGTTGAAGCAGCGTTTTCATCAATCATGAGACTTAGCTGGCAGCCAGCTGCTGCAGCTAAAGGCCTGCTGTTTGGTCTAGGTATTTGTAGAGTCTCGTTTGACTCTATCCCTTTTGCATTATCCACTTCATTCTTATTGTATTTCAATCTTAAACGTAGCTTACAGGACCTCTTTACAGTTAAGGTTGTGTGGAGCGGATACCTTTTCCAGCTTTTGTACCAAAATTCTCATTTCGAATGTGAGAAAGTGCGGTAGCCTACTCTCTACATAGCCCAAAAGGATGTTCCCTTTGTCGTTTGATCCCTTTTTGTAGGACATGTCTGGGGTTGGCACATCAGACCTTTTGCACTCCACGGACTGTAATTGGAATCATCATAGATCATTGCACCATTGAACGATTTTGTGGCAAGACTTCTTTGCTGCTGAGGCTCGTGGATGTGCACATTTCGAGAGCATTTGAAAAAATATTCTCACTTATAATTCCCATCTTGCCAAGCGAGTATAGCGGCAAGACTACTTCGGTATGGGATGCTCATGCATTATGGTAAGAATTCGCTACAAATCTATGTGTAACACAGGGTCGCCTACGCAGCCCTCTTGAAGACGAAATTGCAGAGCATCTTCCAGAAGGAATTAAAAATTTTTATAGTCCTGGTGTATGCTGATGGCATGAATCATAATTAATGCCAAACACGCTGAATGCAACACTTGGAACTGAAAGATAAACATCGGGAGGCTAAAATGGTACGCGATAAACGAGGGAGACAAGCAAGCAACAAGTCAGGGATGCTAAATGGACAGAAGCTGGAAGGCCTATAGTCCTTCAAATACCTAGAAGTTACTCTCACTGTTCAAATGGAGTTTGACAGACATGCTGAATACACGAGCAATCTCAGTCCCGGAACTGAAGCTTAATCCGGGTGACAAGCTGAGTCGATTGAGCTTTGTCCTTCCGTCCTTCCGTCTGTCCGTCTGTCTGTCTGTCTGTTTCTACGCGAACTAGTCTCTTAGTTTAAAAGCTATCGAGCTGAAATTTTGCACAGAGTCTTCTTTTTGCTGCACATTACTAATCTGTAGGAATCGACCGGATCGAATGACTATATATCATAGCTCCCATAAGAACAATCGGTCGGAAAACTAGTTTTAGTGAGAAAAACTTTTTTCTTTTCAATGGAAACGTCTCCAAACTTTGTAAGCGTAGGTTTACTATGTTTTTTCATATTTCTACCAAGTTTTATTAAAATCGGACAACTATATGGTATAGCTGCCATACAAAAGATAGGTCTGAAAAACAGTCTTAGTAAGAAAAGCTTGTTAGTTTTTAGCGGAAATGTCTCCAAACTCCGTATTTACTAGTATTTAATGCTTTTCCATGATTCTGCAAAGTTTGGTTGAAATTGGAAATCTATGTAGTATAGCTGCCATACAAAAGTAAGGTTAGAAAAGAAGTCTTAGTAGGAAAAACTTTTTTGTTTTCAATGTGAACCTCTTTAAAATTGGCATATATTTATTTTAAAAGCTTTGACACAGTTCTTCAAAGTTTTGTCAAAATCGGTTGGCTATAGATTATGGCTGCCATGGGAATAATCGGTCGAGAAACTAGTTTTAGTGAGAAAAACTTTTTTGTTTTCAAGGAAAATGCCTCCAAACTTTGTATTTCTTAGTTTGCTAGACTTTCCCATGATTCAACTTAGTTTGCTCGAAATCGGACATGTATATAGTATAGCTGTCATACATAAGTAGAGTAGAAAAGGTAGTCTTAGTAAGAAAAACTTGTTTGTTTTTGAAGAAAACGCCTCCAAACTTTGTATTTTTTAGTTTGCTGTGCTTTCCCATGATTCCGCTAAGTTTGGTCGAAATTGGACATCTATATAGTATAGCTGTCATACAAAATAGAGTCGAAAAGGTAGTCTAAGTGAGAAAAACTTATTTGTTTTTAAAGAAAATGCCTCCAAACTTTGTATTTCTTAGTTTGCCATGCTCTCCCATGATTTCATAAAGTTTAGTCGCAATTGGACATCTATGTAGTAAGCTGTCATGCAAAAGTAGGGTCATAATAGTATTCTTAGTAAGAAAAACATGTTTGTTTTCAGTGGAAATGTCCTTCAAAGTTGTTACAAAAACTTACAAACTTCCTCTATTCTTAGAATTTATCAATAATTGACAATTTACTACTCAACAATTTCACATAATGGTTTACTTCCTTAGATCTTTCTTTTTTCAAGGTTATTTCTTTCTTTTTGGTTTTGTCTTTAGTTCATTTCAACACGTTTTGATATAAAGTGTGCCAAATTGATTGACTAATCAAGAACAAAACCGCGATAATCCCGAATTACATTAGTCACAATTTTCCCCCTCAATTGCCAAGTTTCGCGCTTTTCAATTGACGCCAAAATGTTCATTCCACTTCTCAACCCAAATTGGCGACCAAAATGCAATAAATGTTTGAGGCCAACTACACAAAATGACTGTGGTAAGGGCCGCTTTGCTGCGACTCTCTAACTCTCTCTCTCTCTCTCTCTCTGAGTGTCGGGCCGCTAATTAAATAACCAAAAAGTGGTATGGAGTGCCAAAATGTAGGCTGCCCCTCGGCATATTATTAACCCACATACGGCCCACCTTCCTCTCCCATCCCCACCTCCCCCGCGCCCCGACTGTCACAATTGCTGGCAAATCAGCTCGAAGCGAAATTCAAAACGCCGAAAGCAACTTCATGTGAATGTGTGAAAGTGTGCTTGCATAATTTTATTAAAATAACTGTCAAAAATTTCACATAAGCCCGCCAAAGCCACGCCTTCTATTTCTCTGTGTACTCACCCACATGCTCCCCTCCCTCACCACGCCCACCGCTTCAAATTCAAACGCGAATTTTCCACTGACGCAGACTGTCAATAGGAATTCAGGCAGGTGTCAAAAATATTTCAGGCATGGAAGTGTTCCCTCCGCCTGCCTCCACCCTCCTCTTCAGAAATTGGCATAAATTGCTTTAGGGCCGTGTGGGCAACAACCTGTGTGCGCCCTGTGTATGTGCGAGAGTGTGTGTGTGTGTGAAATTAATTTTCATTATTGGATTTTGCGACTTAGACATCATTATCATGTTCTTATCGACGCCGACACACGAAAATGTCACAAAATTTTTGCTCCTGATGTGGCACCTAATCGCTCAGAAGGCTTTAAAAATTTCACAATGACAATCGATTTTTGGTTGAAGATATTTGGCTGTCAGGCATGGCGTATGAATAGTTGGATTTTTAATTATATATTAATCATACGCACCGTGCGCTTAAACTTTGCTAAGTCATCAAACGAAAGTTCCAACAGTTTAGCAAAACTTAAACAAAAAAAATATATAAAGAATGACAACTTGAATCTCACATTCACTCACCCACCCCAAAAATCCTTGGCAATTTCACTGCCAAAGGGAGGGGGAGGTGGACTGGGGGGACGGATGCATAAACTAAGCTCTAATGCACCGGCTAAGGATACAAATTACGAAACAATGACATCAACGTGCCTGTCAACAACTTGGCCAGACAATAGTTTTCCCACAGACAGCCAAGAGGTTCGTTCAAACGCCGAGGAGAGGAGGTGCTGCTGAAGGTTAGAGGTAAAAGCAGGCGCCAGGTGCAACGGACATTTCTGTCGCATACATACAAATTACGTGCGAGATTATGCCGAGTCCGGTTCCAGGATGAAGGCTGTCTGTTAGAGCACGTAGAGAAAGCAGTCAACGGTTAAATATAATCATGCTGGAGATGGGCAAGTTTGTCATATTAAAAGCGTTTATGATGTTAGCAAACAAGAAAAGAAAGTACCATGTGAAAATGTTAGTTCAAATGTTCAATTCTTTATAACGAGTCGGCTAGTCGATTCTCTTGGATATAAAGACTTTAGATCCGTCAATCAAAATAATGGCATTGGCTTATGAAATGAAGCAACCAAGAACCAGTTTACGGTCCTGAGAAAAATATTGACTTCGAAGTAGAACCAAACGAAAATCCTTTATGCAGCCTTGTTTTCATTTCCATTTCCACAGAATTTTGTGATTTATAGCCGGGGTTTGGTTTAGATTTTGTCTCTAAATCACACAACGTGTTTGCTGAACTAGAACTGAAAAATTAGCTGATTTCCTTGCTGTTTCATTATACTTATATTTCGTCCTTTATAAGTATTATCGGTTCGAAGTATTGACCACTTGATTTCGTTGTGGATGGGGCAAAGCTACTAATCAGTGAGTATTTGGAATTGATCTCCTGAAAGATAAACACAAAAGTCGGCATCCTAGCGCACATGACTATCACTCACTCGCGTGGTTTATGGCAATTTGCGGCTTAATTTTGCCCTGTGTTAACATCAAAGTTGGCATCCTAGCGCACATGACTATCACTTATTCGAGTGTTATATGGAAATTTGCAGTAAAGAACGCGGTTAAATTTTGCCCAGTGTTAACATCAAAGTTGGCATCCTAGCCCACATGACTATCACTCACTCGCGTGGTATATGGCAAAAAGCAGTAAAGTACGCGGCTCAATAGTGCCCCATGTCAACATCAAAGTTGGCATCTTAGCGCACATGACTATCACTCACTCGCGTGGTATATGGCAAATTGCAGGAAAGACCGAGGCTAATTTGTGCCCCATGTCAACATCATAGTTGTCATCCTAGCGCACATGACTATCACTTACTCGCGTGGTAAATGGCAAATATCAGTAAAAAAAAAAGCGGCTAAGTTTTGCTTCACATCAAAGCTGTCATCCTAGCGCACATGACTATCACTCACTCACGTGGGATATGGCAAATTGCACATGTTAAAATCAAAAATAGCATTCTAACGCACATGACTATCACACACTCGCTGGGTATATCGCATATTGCAGTAACATACTGCAGTAACTGAACTGTTTCGCTGAGTAACTGTGAGCCAAGCTAATAGGATTGGATTGCTTAGGATTCAATTTGCCTTAACTTACTTCGAAGCGAGACAGTTGTGTGCGGCTGACGCCAATATCCCAGGCATAATTGTATGTTACAGTGCGGCGCAAGTACCAAGAATATATGTGTGAATATATATGTTCTAATCCTTTAATTGGGGTCTTATTTAAGCACTCCTTTTCCACTTTTTGGTACGGTGTCTTTTATCACAGACTTCAGCTTTGTTTTCGGAACCTTCGCTTCGATGTATAAATATTCTATTCGAGGAGTGAAAGCAATTTCAGGGGTCTTCTTCTAAAACATTATTCCTAGATCCTTTTCAAATGTCCCCACTTAGCCTCCTTTCCAGCTCTCATCTCTAACAAACACACACACACTCCCCTCATCCTCACAGCCCCAGTTCAAGTTCAAAATGGGCGAACAATGTTAGCTATAAAAGCTTTAGCTCTGACACTGACCCCTTGATGGTAGGATGGTGGATGACGTACCGCCTCGAGTAGATTTAAATGAGCTCAACATGCATTCAAATGTTTGCACCACCTCGATTTGATTGCAAAAGTTGGGTTAGCTCATGCAGAATGATATAGAAAGTGCGGTTTGAATGGCGTTGTCTTGCCGCTCCTGCCACCTTACTGCTTAGTTTTTCTTTGCCACAGTCATCAGCAATTGTGCATTGTGTGTGTACGGCTAAAGGTGCGAAAATTAATATTTGTCTTGAACAACAACAGGAGGATACCTATATCCAACAAGGGCCACCAGCCACACAATGGAGGAACTCAAATGCATTGTCTCACTGGGTCGGGCGTGTGCGCCGTTGTAATTAATTTCCTTGGCAATGCAGCTGGGAGATGTTGGGGTGGGGGGTGGGGGGTGGTTTGCCAGGGATGGAACCACAAAGTGAAACCGAAATTCTGGGAGAAACCACATAAACAGATTTTAATCTTTGCACTAAAGTTATTAAATATGCTTTGTGTTAGTCTATTGTGTTCTGCCAGTGGTTTAACTGCAGCTGGTCTTAAGCCTATCAATTGGGGAGGCTGAGACTTTAAATATCAGAAGCTTCAATTCAAAATTCCTCACAAACAATATAGAATAAATTGTAAACCGATTTCACATCTTCTGCATACACCACTTATCGGTCACATAAACTTGTAAATTGTAAATTTATCTTGGCAACAATTTAGTAGTCGAGAAGTTGTATCAAAAACTAGTCCGAATTAAATCGGTTAACTGAACTTTACTCCAAACAAACTTTACTCTTCAAATGTTGAATGTTTGTTCCTTTGTTGCTTAGTGGTTCAACTTAACAAATTGCAAGTGGTTATGCATGCCTGATAATAGCCTCCCCCCGCCGCCGCTGCTGCTCTTTCAAACTCTTCTCCTCCGCCATTTCGCTGTATTCAGATCAAATGCATCACGGATTCTGGTTTGAGGTTTCACTTTGGCTTAAGGAGGTAAGGATTTCATGGGATCTGACTTGCTTTCTAGGTAGTTGCTTAGCAGCGGGCTAAAAGGAAAACTCATTGTTGTTGTTGTTGGTGTTGTTCTTGTTGCTGCTGCTGCCCTGCGGTGGCTCATTGTTCGACTGCAACGCGAAGGATACGCATGTTAGTGGCAGGCACTTTTGGATTGAAATTGGGATTGGAAAGTGAGCCGAGTGAGAAGGAGGAGTTTCACTTGATGAAGTGCAAGGCGAGGCGAGGTTAAGTCTTAAGACTTGTTTGCCTGCTTTTGATTGCTGTCAGTGGGGTGTGGCGCGGGTTCGGATGGCTTAAATGTATATAAGCCAATGGCCAATATGAAACTAAGTGTTAGTTTGTTAATATGCAATTTCCCCTTGAATTAAGGTAATTAAATTTTCACTCGCAGCGTGGAGCATCATTATAAATTTCGACCCAGATTTCAAGCTGAAAGAAAGCTGTTATCTGAGTCCTTCAATCTCTCTCGATTACCTAAATGTCTTGTATTGGTTATTAATGAAAACAAAGCATCTCTGTGTCATGTCATTGCCAGCTGCTACTTAAACGAGGTCAAACAGCATAACAAACAACTGACAGCAGCTGTCAGACTGACAAGTACTTCATGTGTTCAGAAAGAGAAGCATAAGTAAAAATCCAAAAATCATTGAACAAAATGATCAAAACTCAGAATGAGAATGTATATTTAATTTGTGGTTCTTTAAAATTTTTGCCCAAACCACAAAATTGAATTTTCTTAGCCCAAAATTAAGTTCTTAACTATGAAATATTTTTGTTCATTGGTGTCAAAGTTTGAACGTGTTTTTGACTATGTTTGGCTTTCGACTCTGGCCACATGTGTCAGCAAGTTTATGAGAAAACTGAAAACTGAAAACTTTGCGTGGTTGACAAGTTTTCCTAATTGTCTCTGATTGAATTGAGAGATTTAATTTGCAGCTAAATTTAATTCCGAGAAGTTTTGGGTAAAAATTTGTGTGCAAAAATCAATTCATTTCTCTTCGTCTCTGTCGCAGGCCATTAAGCCTGGGGAAATCAGCAACCGGTAACAAAAATAAAAGGCGACAACATCGATGTGGACAATGCCACAATGCGATTGCGGTCAGGACTCAGCTATAGCTCTCGCTCTTGCTCTCTCTCTCTCCCTCTCCTTTATCTGCGCCATCCGTTTCCGGCTTGCAGGTTCAACCTAAAACACAAAAGCTTCTCCAGTTCAGTTGCAGGTCCTGCACTTAACAGCCCAAAAAACCGAGCCGAAAATCCCCAAGAAAAACAGTTACAAGTAGGACGGCTGGTGAGTGTGGAATGGGGTCGACTGAGCGATACCCTGTAAACATGAGTTGTTCAACAAGTAAGAAAGTCGATCATGCCCGCCTATAACATACTCTTTACCAACGAAATTATACGGTTAGCATAAATTTTGATGCTGCAGTAGCAACTGAAAGCAGCGCTGCTGCAGCAAAGAGTCTTTTGCTCATAACTCGACCACCGTTCATTCAATCTTTACCAATTATTTGGCGGATCGATAAATAATCCCAATTACTATATATGTGTAGAAGGTACGAACCATCTATCTATTAAATTGTGGAAGATATTCCGATTTTACCAAATAGCGGGGCCGGAAGGGAGCGTGGCCGAAATTGAAAATAAACTGAATTTGCTTACAAGCATCAAAAGTGTTTGTACCATACACGTCAAACCTCTATCTCTTAACATCTCTGAGATCTGTGTGTTCATACGGACAGACAGACATACTTTTTCACCAACATATAATACTCTACATATACACAGTATAAAAAGAATGGTAGATTGTTGAAAGTTTGGAAACCTCGAAGCACCCGTTCTGTCAGACGCACCTCGATAACTCACCCTGCTCTCAGAGCAGACTCTCAGGAGCTGTGAGCGGCAAACAGCTCTCAATTTCTTACTAAAAGCTCCTTTCTGTAAAGAGCAGTTTCTCATCCACAGCTCTTTTCCCTCAGTTTTATTGCTTTTATAAACCTTGTTGAGCATATGAAGGTGTAGTTTAGATGTTTGTATATTTTAGATCATGATTTCAAGCTGAGTTGATAAAATCATGTGAGCTCAGCTCAGTACGGTAGCTAGCTCCGGCTGCTTAGAGCACATTGCAAACATACGGCTCTCGAGCTCCGTCCCATAGTAAACATAGCTGTTGATGTTTTCCTCCAAAAGAGCTGAATATTATCAAAAAAAAAAATATGAAAAAATATTTGTAAAAAAATGTCCATTCCAAATGGATATGCTGTCTCATAGCCCAGTCCATCCCCGCATACCCTCGATCAACGGTATAAATACCGGCAAAGTTTCCTTTTGGCTTGATTTTTGTTGTTGGATCGGATAGAGTTTGGTTTTCGGCCAGCTGTTTTCGGTTTGTGTTTGGTTACCTCATTCGTTTTTGTGCAAAAATCTCCAAAGAAATCAGATTTGCGGGTCTGCAAAAAGAAAGTTCCAGCAGCAAGTTTAGGCAGCTAATTAATTAAGTTGCAGCACAGGAGGCCACCCCCAGCCGGAGTTCAAGTTCAATGGATACTTGTTCTGTTTTTTGTTCCCTCTGTGAATGGGGAAATCGCATTTCCCGTTGGCCCGGGTTCGACTTATTAACACGGCATAGCCAGTGTTAACAAATTGTATTAAGGGCGTCAGGTTGCCCCCTCTCCCTTAGCGGCTTGTGTATGTGTTAAATGTTATTGAAAGTCGCCCTCGATGAATGCAGACAGTGTAAATATGTGCACAGCGGATGAGGCAGAAGGAAGAATTTCGAATTTCTGGCATTGGGTGTCACTGGGTTCGCACGAGGAACGTGGCGCGCGGCGGCAACGTTCAATGACTCCACACGCTTCAGGTGTTAATGATTTAATTTCATTTCATGTACAAGTAAATTTCATTACTGTTGACAATGGGTGAGTGCGACCCGCGGGTATGATGGTCAAGGGGGTGGGAGGGTGGGTGGTTGGTTGGTGGGAAGGAAGCAGGATGTGTGCGCGTGGTTAAGTGATAAGGTTGATGATATTTAAAATGAGTCCAGGGCTACTTTTATCGGACAACAGCATTTCAATTTACTCCAATGAATCGTTATCAATCGAAAATGGCCAAAGGGGGGAAATTATCAATAAATTTTTATATTATTAACTGATTTTTATGGCCCACAAATTGAACAATTGAAATAATAGTTCCATTTTTTGCTGTCTCAGAAGCAGACTGGTAAGTGCTGTATTCAGCAAATTGCTGCCGTCGATTGCTCGCCTGCTCTGACGTTTTGGCAGCTCTCTGATTCGCTTCACCGCTCATCTATTAGATTTTCCTGCGAGTAATTATCTAGTTTCAGCTATGAAAATTGAGCAAAATCGCAAAATTCTTATTTTAGAAAACTTCTAATTTTTCCTTTTGCTAACTTTTTCACACTTAAAGTGTTAAAAGTTTATAATAAACTAGAAATTGAATATTCCAGGGGTTGACTATCAAATTTCATTCATAATATGCTTAGCCATTTGAGATTTAGTCAGATTTAATTTGAAGCTTTTATTCATCTAATGTTTCCTCATTGTTTTTCTTCCCACATTTTCCCACACATATTTTGTTTACTTTCTTCTCCATGACAATTAATTTGTTCATTGAATTATTACCAGAAACAAGGGACAATGGCCTTTATGCAAAATCTGTTATTTGGCCCAAAAGAAGTATCATCAACATCAACAGCAACAGCAACAACAACAACGACAGCTATAACCCCAAAACAGTAACTCAGAATGCAGCCTGATAAATATTAATGCCGTGCAAAGTGCGCACTGAGCCATTGTGGGTAAAGGACTTTGGCTCCTCCAGCCTCCAGCCTCCAGCCACCAGCCGCCATCCTCTTCTGCTTTCTGTCCAGCCATCGACTGGCATTAATATTCATTTCCATCGCTACAATAACGCAGGATGCGGCCACAGGAGGCGACTGCCATAAAGACAACAACAACAACAGCAGCACAAAAGGGAGGCTCACAACCAGGACACAGTAGCATCCACTCTCTCTCTCTCTCTCTCTCTCTGTGTGTGTGTGTGTGTGTCAAAGGAATTGCTGAGGGACTGCCCAGCAGAGAATGCTTTGCCGAGCTGCGGCGAAGGCTGCTCTTTGACATTCATTTAATTGACTTTGCTTTTTTGGTTTTGCATTTCAAATAAAGCGGGAATTCAATTTTTGTTTGAAAATTAATTAAATATTAATGAAAACAATTGAAAGCTGACATTTAGGGATGACAATGGCTCTGGCCATCATCGCATATAATAATGTGAGTTTTAGAACACAACCATAAATGAGGGTAAGTTTGCATCGTAAATATATATAAGGTTGGGTTAGGTTGAAAGGGAGACAGGTATTATAAATTGTCCCTACATTTAGGCCCCTTGCTATACCATATAATGCCTAAATGAAACCAGGATTGGTTTCTTCTGATTCAACCATTTTGAGGTCGGTGAAATTTGTAGTTTAGCCGGAATTTCTATCTCACATACTTTCGAGAAAGAACCAAGTAATCGAGTCTCATCCCTACTCAGTGCTGTTCAGTGTCCATCTCCGTGGCTAGTGGCTGTCTGCCGTTGTGCCAGTGATCCGTTAGGGATCACCGACTAGAAGTGAGAAGTTTCCTCTGTAAAAGGATGTTGGTACGTTTAAGGATGGACTTGGGAAGGCCGGATCGGAAGGTAATTGGCATCGTTTCATTCCTTGTGACTAGTTTGTACGAACCCAAGGGCATTCCTATTGTGCTCTTCTCAAGGGAGGACCTGGATGGAAGTGCCCTGTCTAGCCAGTTTGCTGCCTGAATCGTTTTCCTGAATGTTGTGGTGTCCAGGGACCCAGATCTATGGCATTTCGTAAGCTATTTGTCATTGCAAATATCAATTTTTTGTGTAAAGCTGAGTCAAAAGCATTTTCAGAACACTTCATTTTTGCAGTCTTCGATGGATGCAGAGCTAAGTAAAAATTTGCAAGTTGCTCTTTTTCTATATCAGACATTCTTAAACTATTATTTCCATTATGAATCTACATTTTCACTACTTTTATACCCTTGCAAAAAGGATTATAATATTGCCCAGAAGTTTGCAACGCATAGAAATATTCATTTTGGACCCCATAAACTATATATATATTCATGATCAGGGTGACGAGCTGAGTCGATTTAGCTTTGTCCGTCTTTCTGTCTGTCTGTTTCTACACGAACTTGTCTCTCAGTTTTGAAGCTATCGAGCTGAAATTTTGCACAGAGTCTTCTCTTTGCTGCACACTACTAGTATGTCGGAAAAGACCGGATCGGATGACTTTATCTCATGGCTCCCATATGAACAATCGGTCGGAAAACAAGTTTTAGTGAGAAAAACTTTTTTCTTTTCAACGGAAACGTCTCCAAACTTTGTAATCGTAGAGGTTTTCTATGATTTTGTATAATTCTACCAAGTTTTATTAAAATCGGACAACTATATGGTATAGCTGCCATATAAAAGATAAGTCTGAAAAACAGTCTTAGCTAGTAAAACTATTTTGTTTTTAATGGTAGCATTCCGCAATTTTGAATTTAATTGTTCCACATGCTTTCACATAATTTTACAAATTTTTGGCCAAATCGGATGACTATATCATATAGCTCCCATACGAACGATCGGTCGGAAAATGGGAAAAAGAGAATATTTTTGAAAATATTTAAGCAAGCACTTGCAAGGGTATAAAAACTTCGGCACAGACGAAGTTAGCTTAGCTTTCTCGTTTCTTCTGTCTTTAATGGATGCAGAGTTAAGTGAAAATCAGCAAGTTCATTATTTTCTAGCTGTGTTCTTAATTTTCACATTTTTTTCAACTATTTTGTCCTCAACAAAACCGCTTAGAAACGATTTTTTTCAGAGTTGCTAAGTTCCAAGTTGATAGTTCTCTCCCTCGTTGTACAACACTGCTTCTAATGACAGCTGACTAATAGGCAACAAATCAACACTAACTAAAATCATTCAAGTGCTAAGACTTGATTGAAATAAAAGGTTTTTGCCTGCGAATCGTGAGAATATCTAACATACACAAATCGGTAAGTGGGCCTACCATTTCCAGGCACAGCCGCCCATCTCATTTCATTTATCTTTCAGTGAACCAAAAATGGACGTAAACTCCCACACCATTCTACTGCTGCAGCCCGAACCTTCGTTCCAGTCGTGCTCCTATTGCGACTATGGCAGCGTCAAGTTGTGCCTGGAGACCCTGTGTCGCGTCTTCGAGGAACATTTGAAGCGACACACCGAGAATAAGCATACCATAACCTACAGCATTGGCCAACTGTGCGATTTCATTGATTCCTTCGAGCAGATCAGCTGCCTGGTATTTCTACCGGATACGAAGAGCTATATGCCCTATAGCAAGGAATGGATCAAGGGACAGCTGTATGTGCTGTTGTGTCAGAAAGTAACAAAAATTGTCTAAATGGAGAACGGACTAATTTGCGATTAAAGTGAGATACAAAAATATTGTTTTCCTGTTATGTCAACCAACTGTCGTCAGGCAATTGATTGAAAATGCCGACAGAGACTCACTAATGAAAATAGCACAAATGTTTTAGTCCTGGCCGTTGTCCTGTCAGTGTGCTCTGCTCTGCTCGGCTGGCTTGTCCCGGTCATGATTTTCAATTTGTGATCTTAATCAGCAGGTGTCCTCTATGGCTTTCCCTTTCTATTTTCATTCTCTCGTTTTTTCTTTTATATTTTTGGGAGCCTGCCTATCAACGGGCATCGTCATCATTGGAGCACGAGCACCCGGCCTGGCCGTGCCTGGCTCCGCTTTTGTCCGAACGTTGCCAGGCATTAACTTTTGTCATTTTGGGAGCAGTGAACAATGCAATGTGAATTGGCAGGCCAGGACCTGCTGCTGGTCTAGACTGGGCTGCTGCTCCGTTTCGCTCCTCCCCAAATATATATGTACATTTTTTTGGCCTGCTGCTGTGTTCATTTAATTAAATTACATCAAATTGTTTGGGCTGCCTCTTTGTCCCGAGTGCCAAAGAGACGAAAAAAAAATAATGTTAGATTGAAAAAATACTTTGCCGCTAACGGTAATTGCTCTTTAAATTATGTGACTCAAAAACGGCAAGAAATTGGGCATAAATAATATGAATGAGGCGGAGACAACTTGGCAACAGATGCGAGGCAGAATTTATATGTTTCGATATTTGAATTGAAGCAGCCGATGATTGTTTATGTGTGCAAGTTTGAGTGTGTGTGTGTGTGTGTGTGTGTTGGTGTTATTAAAATGCAATTGACGTTTGAATTGTGTGGTCTGTGCGTGAGTCTCTTTGTATTGCTTGTGTTTTTATTCCATTTTATTTAAATCTTTCTTATTGCTTTGCTACGCCAGTTTTGGAAAACGTTTTCGCTTCCATTTCGTTAGGATTCAAAGTGAAAATGTTTCAATTTGACCTATTTAGCTAACATTAGTGCACTGGGATGGCATTTTTAAGTACAAAATGGAGATTAAGAGCGAACGCCTCCAGAACGGATTCCTTTTGCATTATGAGCTATGAAATTTTTAACAAAAATTGAAAAATTTCCATTTTAATAGGTGCATTGAGGCCACAAGGCACTAACTGAATATTACCCATACGCCCTGTGAGGTATAGGAAAATATCAATAATGAAATCGGTGCTGCAGGTGCAAGGTTGTGCAAGGTTTGGAATATTTTAAGCTTTTTTTTGCTTTCAATAAACAAACAAAGGACCAAAATTGAACAATAATGTAAGACTGATATGTCGCCTTCTTGGTTGGAGAGACAGTCTTAACCATCTTGACGCTTCTTCTTCTTTGGCCTGATGTAGTCATCACAACCGATTTACGGCCAAGCCCTCTGCGATCCGCTTCCGCCACTCTCGTCTGTCTTGATCGACCGAGATTATTCTACCAAAGGTGGGCCTGGTGGCGGCTACTTAATATTGAAATGCATTTTGGTGCTTCACAAAAGTTCTTGCCTTAGTTTTTGCTCTACTTTGAGTAAGTTTTAATTAATTTGCTTGCCTAACTCTTCAAGGAATGTTTGAAAATTATAAATACAAGTTTTTAAACAAATTCTTCAACCAGTCTCCCACAGTTTTTACCAATAAAGTTAGTGGGTCTTAATCGTTCTATTAGGTAGCTTCCCTTGTTTTGAAAAACATAGTTGAAAGTAGAGTATTCTTTTGTTAGAATAAAAAAAATTTGGTTTGAAATCAAATCCAACTACAAAAATACATCAAAATCAATGGCCACACTGCGTATGAGTAATATAAAAAACTTTGAAGCCTCATCGCTTCCATTAAAACAACTTCTTTAACTAATTTTTGGTGGTCTCTTTAATAAACATAATCTACAACACGAGAAGGCTAAGCTAACTTCGTCTTAATTGCTTAAATATTTTCAAAAATTATTTTTTTCCCAAAACGACCCATTTTTCGACATATTGTGCGTATGGGAGCTATATAATTTGGACAAAAATTTGTAGACTTAGGTGAAACCATGTAAAACAAGCAAATACAAGGATACAGGATGCTACCACTAAAAACTAAAAATTTGTTCTAGCTGAGACTGTTTTTCAGACTTTTCTTTGTATGGCAGCTGTACCATATAGTTGTCCGATTTTCATCAAACAAGGCAGAATTATAGAAAAGCATAGAAAACTTATGAATAAAAAGTTTGAAAACCTTTCCAATGAAAAGAAATCAGTTTTTCATACTAAAACTAGTTTTCCAACTGAGTTTTTCTATGGGAGCTATGAGATATAATCATCCGATCCGATCGGTTCCGACATATTAGTAGCGTGCAGCAAAAAGAAGACTCTGTGCAAAATTTCAGCTCGATAGCTTGAAAACTGAGAGACCAATTTGCGTAGAAACAGACAGACAGACGAACGGACAAAGCTCAATCGACTCAGCTCGTCACCCTGATCAAGAATATTTATAATATATATATATATATATATATGCGTTGCTAACTTCTGGGCAAAAATTATAATACCCTTTGCATATAGAATAGAAAATTCAAGTTTGGTTAGTTAAAAGTTACACAACATATGGCTAGATACTTGGAGTATTATTTTTAAACATTATAGACCAGTTATCTTGGAGTTGTGTGCCGATCTTAAGACTGAGATTGGTTCTTCACCAGAATGCTATAATTATATTTACCCCTACTAGAACGATTTTTCCATTTAAATATGCTGATTAGAGTGCCTCGCTTCCTCAAATCACCAGGATTTACGACCACTTCAAAGGGAGTTCAATTCCAAGAACAGCAACCATATGCTGTTTGCCCCTCATGCTGGCAGCCCACCCTCCACACACAGACACCGTGCCCGAAAAACGAACTTTTTGCACCCTCCTCAACGTTTTAGACTTTTCGTTGCCTACTTTTTGGGGCGTGGAGTGGAAAGCGAACGCACGCAAAATCAAAATCATAAAATATAAGTTTGCACTGCGTAAATTTTCCAGCCACGGAGGACACAGCTGCCTAAATGTATTTTAATTTGTTTGTTACTGTGAATTGAAAATTCTCGAATTTAAATGGCAAATACATGAAGCAGCAGGGGACGCCAAAAAACTTTTCTTGGCCAACTGTTGCCCAAAAATGCAAAAAAAAAGAAAAAAAAAACCCAACAGCAACACCAATGGAGCGAAGAATGATTAATAACATAAAGGCATCAACAGCAAAGACGAGTGAAAAAAGAGCTGTCAGACAATAAAAGTTAGAGTTGGATCCATCAGTGTCACCTGTGGGCAAAAAATCTATAAACAATATGATTGCCATTTGGCAATAAACTCGAGTAACGCTCTTTGAGTGATTTGATATTCCTTTGCGCGGCGGAGTCCATGGCAACCGAACTGCAGTGTGACGGATGTGCTGAAAAGTGGAAGGAAGCGCCAAAAAGTGTCACATTTGATGAGCGATCATTTGTTTGGTTTCACCCCTCCACCGGTCACGTTTTCCCTTCCCTGCCTTCCGTCCTTCCTTCCTTCCGTCCCTTTGTTTGTCGTTTGTCAGTTTTGCTTCTTTGCTTTCGTGTAGTTTGCCACTTGAAATTTTATGCTTTTGACAAATTTCAGTTTAAGTGGATTACATTTTCCTATGCATATTTTGCAGGTAACAATTTGGTGTTCAATTAATATGCATGGGTCCATTAATTAGCCAAGAAAAGTATGAGTTATGGTTAGCTAATTGATATTCTTAATGGAAAATAAACCATTAAATAAAAAATGGAGACTCAGTCACGTGTTCATAACTCTTGTCGCACAATTAAATTCAGCTGCACCTTGAGTCCGAAGTTATGGCCTGGCCACAAAATCTTTGTGCCATCTAAAACACAAATAAATGGCCAAAAGCGTCTGCCAAATGTTGGCCTACAAAGCCAAAAGGGAAGGCGAAAGAATTTAACTGCTGTGCAGTCGCGCATGAGACGACTGCCTCAATCTTTCTGCCCACCAGCCTCCATCCTCCATCCACCATCCACCACCCTCAGTCAATTATGGTCTATGGACATTAAATGTCATTACGCAGCAACAATCAAAAGGAGCAGCAGCAGCAGCAGCAGCGGCAGCAGCTGACAACGTGGCAAGTAAAGCATGAAATTAAAATGCGCCTAAGATGTATTTTTGCTTATATTTTGTTCTCTGTCATGAGTCATGACTCCCGGCTGCCGTCCCTGATCCCCGGCCTGCGGCCAAAGGAGTTGACTGCCTGTCGTTTTGCTTATAATTTCATTTTTCACACCCAACTGTCTCTCTCATTGACAAAAGTGTGAAGATGATGCAGAAGTACACAAGGACAACGGGGCCAAGATTGGTTGGTTGGTTTGGCTTTATGCCTTTCTGATGCTCACATTTTTTCCTGGCCGTTGGCCATGGATTTACTTAAAGTTGCATACTTATGCATAATGCAAATTCTAATGCAAGTACAAATTTCTTATTTTTAAATCGATTTTATGTTTCTAGAAATTCTGGATTTTTGACTTTTAATGGACATTGAGTATACATTAATTAATCCAAATACTTTATTGTATAATTAGGGGAATTACATACATAACAAGTGATTTGTGGCTTTTGAGTTACAAACGTTTACCCACTTGAAAACATATACCAATATTACCATTCAAACTTAGCTCAAGCGCAGTCAGACTTCGGGAACTGAAACTTCTCAAAGCATCTACTTCAGGAAACAGCTGTGCTCTATAGGAAGTATGAATAGTTGCAGAGAACAAGGGATTACCAGTTCATAAATAGAACGACAGCTTTGTAACCTGCTTCCCGGAGAGAGAGAATTGAAAGCAATATCAGGGAGAGCCTGCTTTCCATCCATACGTGCGGTTCGGAGCAGGGCACAGGAGCAGCTCTGGTCTGTCTGGCAAGAAACTAAGTTGATATACAGCCAGGCTGCCATAAAGGCTCTGTCTTGATTCTCCACAAAAAGCCACCTAGCACTCAGCTGGGCGACATCACTGAACCAAATCCAACAGCACTTTATCATGGACCCTACTAAGAGCTGTGCAGGGTATAATGACGGAAGAACAGGTGCCTTCGCACCTGATTGTCACATCTCCCAATCACTCTGCGGGTTACTCACCCATAAGAACTTCACAGCTTGCAGCAGTAAACTGGTATTATTGGTCATATGACCATCAGGATAAGCCTACCTAACCATGACCTCAGTCGTAATTGTGGCACTTCTTAGGAAATCTGGATAAACCAGTATTTGAAGACCTTAAGCAGTGTAGCAAATGTGTCCCTACATGGCCTCTCTCTTTTTTGCAAATTTCTCAAAAGGGATTAAATAGAAAGATGGCTTCGAACCTGACCGTCAATACCCACTTATCCCAATCCCGTATCCTCACCCACCATTTCCCTCTTACTAGACGTCACAGTGGGCCTCAGGGAATCTGTCTGATCTCGGCTTTTTCAGAGTAGCCTTACCTAATGTAATCTAAGCGGTCGGGTAGTGTTTGTTACTGTTGTGTAAGAGGTCGTGGGTTCGATCCCTTCTTGGGACATCCAAAGATGAAGCTTTTTTCTTTAAAAAACACACACACCCGTTCATCTTTACCAGCTGTTTCCGCCAGCTTTAAAGTAACTAGTCAAGAAAAAGCTTCTCAAACTTTGCAGTTTGAAAGAAGAAGCTTCTCAAACTTTGCAGTTTGAAAGAAGAAGCTTCTCAAACTTTGCAGTTTGAAAGAAGAAGCTTCTCAAACTTTGCATTTTGAAATTTGAAATGAACAAGCCAACAGCTTGAGAGAAGCTCGTCTTGGCCCATTGCAACTGCAAAGTCAATCATTCATATATATTTTAATATGAATCCATAGCAGCATCGACTTGAATTTGAAATGCTAACAACCAACCATCAAGTTTGTTTCTCAAAAAAAAAACCCTAACTACCCAGGGATTTGAACTAAAGGACCTTAAGCTGTATAAAAGAGGTGATTAAAACAGTTAAACAATTTTTTTCTACTATAAAATCAAAGTCTGAAAGGAAAAGTGTCTGCACTTTTACATCAAATAACCTCTCAGCTCTGCTTTAAAATGTCCTTCATTTGGTTTAAGCGCTACATTAGAGTAAATTTGTATAATCATAAAGGAAATTTTGGTTGTTTCAACAGTTTTTTTTTAAAAAAATCGAAAACCGCTCATTCGATCTCTAGGTTTGATAGTCTATGGTCACATCCTTGCAGCGATAGTAATTGATATTAGGTGAACAATGTCACATTGAGAAAGTACTTGAATTTGGCAACCTAAGAAACATTCTGTACCATTTGGGTATTAGCTTCAAAACCTATGCCTCAAGATAGAGTGGAAAGCTGCGGTTCTGCAGCCAGATGAACTGCATACATTTTGACCTCACACTCGGAGTAATGCAAATACTTTAAGTTTGTGTTGTGTAAATTTCAATAAAGAATCGCTTATACATATTGATACTGCAAAAAAGCAACTAATTAATTACATTTCCCCAATATCCTTAATAAAATTGCTTAACTGCTTTACCCTTTGCTTTCCTTAAACCAACTGCCTTTGCCATTTTTTTGCCATCTTTTTGAAAAAGGGTTCTTTGAACTGGAGCAATCTCAGTACGTGCGTAAGTTTTCAATTGAATTTCAACCACTCCCCCTCCCCAACACCCCCCTACCTGAACCCCACCCACATAACATACTTAAATAAAGGCTCATAAAAGATTTAAGCTGCGAAATGCAATTTGCGCCAAACTTTTGATTTCGTCGAGGCCGAAAACCTTTTATTGGTCTCATTAAGCGAAAATGTTTGCCCGTAGACGGGAGTTCTAAGTTTGTCGCTTTCGATTTCTTTGATTGCTTAGTCCACTCACGTCCCGGCTTTACCTTTTGCCTTCAACCCAATAGGTGTACGGTACGGTGCGGCGTGGCGTGGCCTGGCGCGTTGATTTTGAGAAAGTTTCGGCCCACCCCCCTCCTCCCTCCCCACCACGCTCAAGTACTCTAAAAAGATTTGAATGCTTTTCAACTTGACATTTTTCTTGAAGTGGTTCTTGAGGTGGCTGGATAGAGGACCACGGTAAAACGTGATTCGATTTGGACTCGTTTCGGTTCGAAGTTTGCAATTAAGCTAGCAATGAAGCGCAAACAGCTTTCAGATACAGCAGCAGAGAATCGGAACCAGAAAAGTTTGAAGCTGGCGGAAACCAAACCGAAAATCAAATTAAATTTGAGCAAATTATGTGCAATTTGTGCCACGACTCGCTCACTCACTCGCCCGCTCTCTCACACACTTTGCATATTCATATTCATACAGAAAATTCAATTTTCACAAATTATTTGCTTGGTTAGTTTTGTGGCTTCCACAAAATTGTTTGGGCTCAATGGAAAGTACCATCGAGGGTCTTCCTCTTCATTATCTCTCCAAGCGTTGGGTAACCATAGAGTTAGATGCCAAACGGGCTGGAGTGGAGCTGATGGCATATTGAAAATGTCGTTTATGGGTAAAGGGCAATGGGAATTGTAATTGAAATGTGAGTGGAGATGCCTGACTGACTGAGTGGCGCCAGGCATTGATCAGAATGCAGCAGATAGTTTTTCACTGGCCAGATTTGGTGCATTTGTTTTGATGATGATCCATTGGTACAGAAGGTCTGAATTATAGTATAAGTCTTTCCGTTTGAAAGCTACAATAAGCTAGGAATTTCTTGATTTGGGTACAAAGTTTCCTTGCCAAAATTTGTTACTTCTGGATTTCAAGAACAGTTTTGTTAGGTTAAGCAGGATTTACATGTTTCGTAAGAACTTTCAAAGCTTAACATCAGCATAGTCTTAGATTAAGAAAGCACAAGGCTTGGATTAAGAATTTTGATACTGAAATAAGTAACTATTAAACTTCCATTAAAAAATCTTTGAAATTCATACATTAATCAGAGCTACAAACCGGTTTGCATCCAGAATTCCGAAGTTTATTTTACTGTGAACCGGTTCCTGAGCCGAACCTCTTTAGTATTAACGAGAAAGCCAAGCTTACTTTGTCTGTGCCGAAGTTTTTATACCCTTTTTTTATTTCGCTAAAATATATTCAAAAAATACTCTTTTTCCCATTTTCCGACCGATCGTTCGTATGGGAGCTATATGATATAGTCAGCCGATTTGGCCAAAAATTTGTCAAATTATGACAAAGCATGTGAAACAAACAAATACAAAATTGCAGGATGCTACCATTAAAAACAAAAAAGTTTTTCTAACTAAACCTGTTTTTCAGACCTATCTTTTGTATGGCAGCTATACCATATAGTTGTCCGATTTTAATGAAACTTGGTAGAATTATAAAAAAGCATAGAAAACCTATGATTACAAAGTTTGGAGACGTTTCCGTTGAAAAGAAAATAGTTTTTCTAACTAAAACTAGTTTTCCGACCGATTATTCCTATGGGAGCTATGATATATAGTCATCCGATCCGGTCGGTTCCGACATATTAGTAGTGTGCAGCAAAAAGTAGACTCTGTGCAAAATTGCATCTCAAAAGCTTCAAAACTGAGAGGCTAGTTCGCGTAGAAACAGACAGACAGACGGACGTACAGAGCTCAATCGACTCAGCTCGTCACCCTGATCAAGAATATATATGGTTTATGTGGTCGGAAATGAGTATTTCTATGCGTTGCAAACTTCTGGGCAAAATTATAATACCCTTTGCAAGGGTAAAAAAAACATACCTTTTTTGTAATTTTCCCAATGCTTTTAGTCCCCCCCTCCCTCTCTTCAATTCCATTCAACTTTCATTAATTATGCCTGGCAAAATGTCCTTAAAACTCTACTAAAACACACTGTCCAGTCATATTTCATGGACGAAAAAAAAAAAGCACACATAAAGAACAAATACGCATTCCTGAAACCGTCTGTCATTTACATGCTCAAAGTTGCTCAAAAGCTAAGCCGCTTATGGCCCAAAGGGAGGGGGGTCGCTTCAGTCAGGCAGCTGGTCTGCCCAGTCAGCTAAGTGCCTCATATCGATGGGAGACGCCAAAAAAAAACAAAAAAAAAAACACAAAATACAGTGCTGCATCTCGTGTTCATTTGTAGCGGAAATAACTTTTTGATGCACAGCTTTCACATTTCACCTGGCCGCAACAACAGGCGCACCTGCCCTCTCCCACCCCTCCGTACCCACCCACACACGTATGTTCCTGACCAACAAAAGTCCCTTTGCCAATGCGCTTAAACTGTAAAACATTCGACGATGGGGAAACATTTTTTGGAGTAAAAGCAAAGTCCATTACTATTAAAAAAGTTTACTTTTTTTTCACCCAACTCTCTGCACACGGCAAAAATGGAAAACTTTGTTTGTGAAGGGCCTAAGCACAAAGATGACATCAAAGTTGTGAGCTTAATGTAATGGAACTCTCTATCTGCCCGCCCTCTCACATGTTTAGCTGCTGTCAATGTTCGCCCTCTGAAATTCAAAAAAATAAAAAAGGAGAAGAAGAAAGTTAACTGTAACTCCTTCATGGGCTGCTCCTTTTGGTGGCGTCCCTTTGGGCAACTTTGTTTCACAATCGAGTACAAAATTCACTCGACTGGATTAAAAGATTAGTTGCAGCAGATTATGAATCATGTGGGAAGCCAGGTTGAGGGTGGGTCCCAACGGGAAGCGCAGACGAGAGACAAGAGAGTTTGACTTTGGTTAACTGAAAAGTTTACGCTTTAACAACTGTGGGTAGGTTAGTTGAGGCCGCTTGAACCCTTGTGCTATTTTGGTTGGTCCCTTTTTTTTTTTCTGTTTACCAAGTTTCGTTTGTTTTTATTAAAATTTAAATCAATCTGTGCTGAAATTACTCTCTTACAGTTTTTTAATTAAATTTTGCTTGGCCATTAGGCCTTAATTCATTCATTTCCTGCACAACCAACCATTGGGTTCGCTCTGGCTGAACCCTTAAAATCTACACTGGGCAGAAAAGTGAATATTCAGCTGGTTCTATGGTTGATGTAGGCTGCTTTTTGTTTTGCCGGAACGTCTAGGACTTGATTTATTCCTACTACAATTAATGCCAAGATCTATGTGGAGATGTTGGACAGCGAACTTATTGAATTTGGAGCTAACCTTTGTGAGTATAATTGGATTTTTCAACAAGACTACACCGCAATTACTACAAAATCTTTTCTTTTCATTCAAAAACATTCAGGCTTTCAGATTTTGGAGTGGCTAGCAGTACGCCTAGCCATACAAGGGATCTCTGGGTCATCTTGTTTAATAGAGTTCATAAGAAGAGTCGACAATTGACCACACTCAAGCAACTTAAGGATGCAATTTAAATCTTCAAGAATAATTTAAAGGCTTCTTCGGCTAGGCCAAAGTTTGTATACCCTTGCAAGACGTTTTTCTAACTAAGACTTCTTTTCGGACCTTACTTTTCTATGATAGCTATACTATATGGTAGTCCGATTTCGACCAAACTCAGTGGAATCCTGCAAAAGCCTAACAAACTAACATGTATCAAGTATGGAGTCGATTCCACATAAAACAAAAAAGTTTTTCTCAATAGAACTTATTTTTGACCTCTCATTCGTACTGCAGCTATATGCTATAGTCATCCGATTTTGACAAAACTTTGTAGAATTGTGTGAAAGCTTATAAAATAAATAAATGTCAATTTAAAAGAGGTTTACACTGAAAACAAAAAAGTTTTTCTCACTAAGACTTAATTTTAGACACTACTCTTGTATGATAGCTATACTATATTGATGTCGGAGTTTGACCAAACTTAGTGGAATCAGAGAAAAGCTTAGCAAACTGAGATATACAAAGTTTGGAGGCGTTATCTTTGAAAACAATAAAGTTTTTCCCACTAAAACTAGTTTTTCGACCGATTGTTGCTATGACAGCTATATGCTTTAGTCCTCCGATCCGGCCAGTTCCGACAAATGTGCAGCGTATTTGTACTAAAAGACTTTGTGGAAAGTTTGGTGAAGATAGTTATTAAACTGACAGAGGAGATGGCAAAGAAACAGACGGGTTGACGAACATTGGCTAAATCAACTCAGCTCGTTAAGCTGATCAAGAATATATATACTTTTTTGTGGTCGGAGATGCTTGCTTCTATGGGTGTCATTTTATATTACCCTCTGCAAGGCAATAATAATAATAAGCCATCATAAATATGGCTACGAAAAAGGTAAAATCTTTCGGATGATGCGCCCACTGGATACCATCCAAAACTTTGCGTATCGGATTTAGGGTTTAGTTATTTGAGCAAACTGCTGGAATAAAAGATCGCTTGAAGTTCGGCATTCTAAAAGCTATCAAAGCCGTGAAAGATCGCATTCGTCGAAATCCACTGCGCAAGCAGAAAACTATGTCTCGTCAGGTAAATATGAGCAAGGACAGCATGTCGCGCTTCATAAAACGTGACTGGGGACTCAGTGCATACAAGAGACACACCTGTCACATGATCTTAACAGAATTGAAATAAAAACGCAAGACAAAATCGATAGCATTGCGTTGCCAGTGCGCGCGCTGAGTCCACAAACAAATTCTGTTTACTGACGAGACAATTTGCACTATAAAGAAATCGTTCAACAAACAAAACGATTAAATGTAAATCCAAAAAACCTTGGGTTTTCCGTGGTATTTCCTACTTAAGTATGAATAACCACCCAAAATCGAATCTGTTTTAACAACATTTCTGACAGTCAATTTTTTTTTCACTGTGTTTACCCTTTCAACGTTTCTGCCTCGTCCCCAAGGAGAACAAATCAGTGAACTTCATTTGCCAGAACTGGACATAACATTTTACAAGCTGAAAATCTGCGACAGCTTATAAAGAAATTTTGTTGTGACAGCCAAGCAACTTAGTCGATAAGAAAAAACCAAATTGAAGGCGTCAAACTTAAGAGCAAACTTTTTTTTTAGCAAATGCCACAGAATAACGTATAAGAAAGAGAGAGAGGGAGTAAGGCGGCAAGTGACAGAGGCAGAGAGAGAGAGGGAGAGAACCTCCGCATTCAAATTAATGCACAAAGTTTGTTGTTTTGCTGTGGCCGAAAAAAAAACCTTTTAGAATTTGTAATGAGCAACAACTTGGACTTTTTTTATTTTGTGTTTTTTTTTTTTTGCTTTTGGCTGGGTGAAAAGCTGGAAAAATTTGATTTGAAATGAGGGTTAACAGCGACCAAAGTTTTCAAATAAAAATTAAAAATTGTCAAGGCGTTAAATTGGGGTCAACACAAATCTACAGGTAAGGTAATGAAAGTAAGCAAAACAGAAAATGGGGAATGGAAAAAGGGTTGGAAACAGAATGGAAATGAAATTGAAAAGGGATGGAATTGGTTCGTGCAATTGACGGGCACTTGATGGGGGATGGATAACAATGCGATGTATTCGTTGGGGATTAAGAGCAGATTTTTTAGTGAAAATAACATTCTGTTGCAACAGCAAAGCATTCCCAGTCTTCATTAATCCCCACTCATTTCAACTTCGCTTTGCTAATAAATACTAAAATTGATTCATTTAATTCTCCACCAATGCTCTCTGCCAGTTTTCATTTCCAGCTTGTCATGACCATTGACATAGATAACCTCTATGTCAGCCATACTTGACCATTTCCGATGCCTCTTAAGCCCAGGCGATTGTGACAGGCCTGCGTAAAAAATAGCATTTGGATTGCCAGCTTAGGACTTCCGACAGTTTGTCCTACCCCCCTCCCCCCCACATGGCGACCGTGACTCGTCGGTGTTTTTGGATTAGCAAAGCAAATAGAATTTCCCCAAAAAGCTGGCAGAAGTAGAGTTTTGTCACGCGCCGCAAAATCTGAATTCAATTGCATACAAAACTAAATTCAATGAAATGGAAGTGGTATATATGAGAAGCGTATTATGTTTCCAATAAAGGTATACTCCGACTCGTAACTACTTATGCGTATATCAACCCCATTTTCCTTGTCATGCAAATCTTTTTGCTCAAGCAATTTTAACACTTGAACGAATTTGATCCCCCCCCCCCCTCCCGCAAGGTTTGAGGGAGAATGGAAACTCTTGAAGCAAACATGAAATATGCCGCAATGTTTTGGCCACACACAGGAATGTTGCTTAATCTGGTGCGGGGAGGGGCGGGGGAGGGATAAAGGTTGCCTACCTTGAGGCGCCATAAAAGTAGCAAAAAAGCCCCAAAGCAAATAAATAACCCAGAACCTTGCAAATAATCGCATAAAGCATTTTTATGCTGTCCAGCTGCTTGAATCGCATATGATGTGTGGCTAGTTATACACTTAGTGAGGGGAAGAGCATTGTTTGCTAAGCGATTTTGCTTTTTGGGTTGCTTTTGTTGAGGCATTAAGTGCGGTATTAGTGAAAAAGGCAAAAGGATGGGGTGGTCGGAAGACCTTTGAAGTGGACACATGGTGTCATAAAATGCTCACACAGCTGGAGTTCCGACGATGACAAAGTAAAGCTTTATAAGGGACTGTGAGGCATTTAAGGAATATGCTTGAAAAATTTCGATTTTAGCGATATTTTATTGTGTTTTATCGGTTGTAAAAAATTGCAGTTCGGACCTGAGCAATGTGTGTTGTTTTTTCCACCTTTATGATTGGTTCTATCCATGTTAAATGCATCGGTGTCGCAACTAATCAGCTGTGCCACGCTGAGATGACTGAGACGACAACACAACACATTGTTCAGATGTTTGTAACGCATGAATGGATGCATTTCCGAGCACATAAAGTATATATATTCTTGATCAGCATGACGAGCTGAGTTGATTTAGCCCTGTCCGTCTGTTTCTATGCTATCTCCTCCGTTAGTTTTAAAGCTATTGCGACCAAACTGTGCACGAAGTCTTTTAGTACAAATACGCTGCACATTTGTCGGAACCAGCCGGATCGGATGACTATTACATATAGCTGCCATAGAAACGACCGGTCGAAAAACTAGTTCTAGTGAGAAAAACTTTTTTGTTTTCAATGCAAACGTCTCCAAATTCCGTATTTAATCGTTTTCTATGCTACTCCAAGACTCTGCTAAATTTGGTAGAAATCGGACAACTATATAGTATAGCTGGTATAGAAAAGTAAGGTTAGAAAAATAGTCTTGGTGGGAAAAACTTTTTTGTTTTCAATGTAAAACTCCTTAAAATTGGCATATATTTATTTTATAAGCTTTCACACAATTCTTCAAAGTTTTGTCAAAATCGGATGACTATAGATTATGGCTGCCATAGGAATGATCGGTCAAGAAACTAGTTTTAGTGAGAAAAACTTTTTTGTCTTCAAATAAATCGCCTCCAAACTTTGTTTTTCTTAGTTTGCCATGCTTTTTTATGATTCCACCAAGTTTGGTCGAAATCGGACATCTATATAGTATAGCTGTCATGGAAAAGTAGAGCCTGAAAAGTAGTTTCAGTAAGAAAAAACTTTGTTTTCACTGGAAATGTTCTTCAAATTAGTTAGAAAAAAGTGCTGCAAGGATATAGAAACTTCGGCCGAGCCGAAGTTAACTTTCCTCTTTTTTTTATATCAACTCGAACATATAAAATTTCCTTACCCCACTTGAATCGGCGCATATCAATATGAGTCCAACCTAATCTAAGCCTTTTTTGAGCTCTACTTTCCATAAATTTAAAGAAGTGGCTCGCCAAGGCACTTGTCTTTGCGGATTCAATAATTAAACTCACTCAATCCACCACATTTAATGCTGGCAAACATTAAAAGGACTCGTGCAAATCACTTCACAATATTAATAAGATACTCTTTGAAGTTGCATTCCTGCTACACTTTATTTAACAATTGATTAAGCACTTCAAATAATCCGGCTTATCGTATTTGGCTGCTAAACAACTCACATGAGCTTTCCGCCCCTCGATTTGCTCTGAACTTTCCTTAACCAAAATCAACACGTAAAATTCCAATTAATTCCGCTTAGCTAAATAAATCGTTTCAACGCAAAACACAAACTGATCATAAAACTTAATAACCAAACAAAAACACACACACACACAGAGAAACACTCTCCCCATCTCACTCCCACAAGGATAATTGGTCATGTGTGCGCTGTGTAAACAGCTTTTTGGGGGGCTATTTGCTTATCGGCAAAATTGCAATTCCCTGCCTTTGGAAATGAAGGAAACTTTTTGTGCTGATTAATAAGAAAACCCTCCGACTATGGGAGGGAGGGATGGGTGGGTGGGTGGTTGGTTGAATGGTTGGGTGCTTCGATAGAGACATTCAAGCAGCTGGGCACGCGGTAACCAATTCTCATCGTTTGGGTCACATAGCAAACGCATAAATCCAATTGAAAGTGCTTAGCTTTGATTTTTTGCACTTTGAGCCCAACAACTGGACGGGATGGGAGGGCGGGACTGGCTTAAGTCATAGTTGACTCTCTGGTGCTAACCCCCCACCCGTCAGTATTTAGGCACGTGTTAGTTTTTTCCTACTTGGACACTTGAGTGTCGAGTGGTACGTGCCGCAATTCTCCATCGACAATGTTATCAAAAGGAACATGTCCATAGATTGATAAATGCTTCAAGTAAAGCGTACACTGAGAGCGCAAGAATTGGTAGATACTTGGAAGAACATTTCAATTTGGAAAAATTTGAATGAAACTTTCGGTCTGAGTAAGGTAAAACTTAGAAGAAACCCTTTGCTGATGGACATAAGAATTGTGATACCTTTCAGTTTTCCCGCAGTGTAATTTCCTTGGCCTGGACAAACAAACATTTGCTTAGTTCTCCCACCATATCTGGCGGCACTCAAAATTAAGTCACGTCGCAGCAATCGCGCACAGCCGTTTTGCAGCAAAGTTTTCTCCTCTTCGTGGTGGTGTCGGGGGGCGTGGAGCTGTTTTTGTACGAATCTAGAAACCCTTTCGAATATTGAAATGCCATTTCAATGTAAATGCAAAATGGCAAAATTAATGATGTTCATTTCCTGCAATCCAGTTTCCTACCCCCTTTTCCCTCACTGCCAACCAGCTTACATGAGAATTATGATGCTGAAACAATAGACTTTTCGCCATTCTGCCTTGCAGCCATTTGCACCACACGCCGCTTGCAACAAGATTTTCGCATTAAGTTGAATCGACTGGTCCCCTCCCCCCCCATCTAACCCTTTTGCCTTGAACAAACCATCCACTGAAAGGCCATTACCATTTTTGGTTAGCTGCAGTTTTTGGTCTGCAGCTGGTGCCGCCGTTCGTCGTTTCGTTCCTTTTGTTCTTCTTCTCCATACTTTGGCAATTTTGTATGCACTTTTACACCCAACCAACCCACCCACCCCTACCATCACCACCACCCCCTTTCCGCTGTTTGTTTACATTGTCACAGTTGCCGGCTTTCTTTTGCATTGCAAGTTGCATTCCGAAGTTTTGGGTTTTATGTTTTTTTTGCATTTTATATGCCATACCATTTCAATGCACATTCCCAGCAGATGAAAACCCATTCGGTGCATTTGCTTAATTGTTAAGAAAGGTGGCAGGAGTTGGGTCAGGGGAATTGTAATTCTCTTAAGATCTTTAAGCAGTTGTGGGAAGAAATATATGAAAACATGTACACATTTCATTTAACGCAGGAAACTTAATCCTCTAAGGAGTAACTTCACTTTTATATTGTTGTCGGTGGCGATTGACTTCGCCATTGTCTAAGAAATAGGAGAGGAATGCAAGCCGCTTGGAAATAAGCAGTTTTTTCGGTTCAGTGGTTCACGCAGTCTTTAAACCGCCGGTACGGTTCGGTTAAATGGTTTTTGTAGCTTGCTGAACCGAAATTTCGGTAATTCTATGAAGTTATTATGTGAATAAATGACATTTCGCTCACTTTCTCACAGAATTCATTTAAGTAGCTTTGAAAGAGACCACAAAGAATATTGAAATCATCGCTCCTTACAGCGATTAATCATACAGTTCAGTGGAAATCGTGACCTATTGGAACTATTTATGGATTTTTTTATGGATTATCGATGGAGACTCTGCAAAAAGTTTAGGGTGGCGTAAAGAAAAGAAAGACCCGAGCTTTTAGCAAGTCACTTAGTCACCAGGGATCGAAGAACAAAGGCAGAGGTACTTAGCCTCCTAAGGTATGTAGGGTTTCCAATAAGATTTTGAGTATCTTGGACAGCCAATCCTTTCCACGGTGCAGTCGTATATCCACCTAGTGTATCTAGGTACCTCGGAGAGCCAATCCTTCCCCAGTTATACTAATCTACGGAGCATTTTTGCCTCTACTCCGCTCTAAGTTTTAGATAGTTTTATCAAAACATAGCTTGAAACGCTGAAAAGGGAAGTGGATGAGGCCTGCCCTTGATTATCAGCGGGTTTGCTCCTTTAAAGAACTCCAAAATTGTACAGATTCATGGATGATCAATAAGAAACTTTCACAAAAGGAATGCAGTGTGATGACAAGTATATTAAGAGCTCTAGGGGAAATTACCTTAAATGTATCAGATCACGTGAGCCATAAAGGGAGATCCCTAAAATAAACATTAATCCGACTTATTATAATATAATATAATATTATATATATAATTTTGGTCGCTGAGATAGCTCCCTTTGTTTGTTGGACAAAACTTTTCTTAAGGATATTAATATTATTCACATATGTTTTTAATTGTATTATCTTCTCGGTGCACTGAACCGAACCGAACCGAACCGTACCGTTTTGCTCTATTGCTCTCGGTTTGGTTCAGAAACTTCGAAAGGTCGCCGGTTCGGTTTTCGGGTTGGCTTATCAGCTGGAATACGCGGTCAATTTGTTGCCCATAAGGTTGCCCTTCCCTTATATTCTTTATCTATCCCTTAGGACATTCAAAATGCAAGCTAAAATCGGCTCTGTGTGTGCTTGTGCTGCTTTCCTGCCATACAAAACACAAACGAGGCTTGTGTTAGCAGAAAAGTTGCATTCAATTTGAATGCACCTGCATACGCAACTTTTTGACAAGGTAACAATAGGATTATAGGAATATCATGCAACAGCTGTTGTTAACACTAAAGAAAAACATAAAACGGCTTTTAAAAACAATTGCATATCTGCCGTCTTCGTTCGAATAGTTAATCAGTCGACAATTGCTTTCACATTCCGTACTCAAATCAAACACATATAAATCTTCTTTAACAATTATGATATCATAGATAAAACTCATTTCCTGCCACAAATCACTTAAATGACTTAAACACACCCCTTTTTTTTGTTGTTGTATCCAAAACATTAATATTAATGGCTTTGGCCATTAGTAATGTCCACTGAAATCTGTCGCCCAATCCGCAAGCCAAACTTGAAAAGTCAAATAATTTGCCACACAGCCAAAAAGTCGTTGGACAAATTTAAAGAAATTACACTTGACACTTTTCAATTAGTGCGGAAAGTTTATTTTAATTGTGACAGTAACACGTTGCCAAAGGAAAAGGCGAAGAAACAAGAAACAAGTTTTGCACAGAAAACAAAAGCCTGAAGTCAGTCCTGGGAGAGCCACAAAATGTCAAAAACGAAAAGTTTTTGGCAAAAGATTAATTACAATTGAAAACAAATGAATGCAAAAACGATAAGCTTGAAGCGGAGCAAATGAAAGCCAGGGAAACTCAACTGGGGCAATCAAGATGGGGCGTTGAAACAAATGTTGGCACCTAAAGGGGGATGGGCCGAGTCCGGCTTTGAACTTTGACCAAAGTGGAAAAAGGAAAAGTTGTGTCTGTGGCAGATATATTTTATGGGCCAGCCACGTGACTTGTTTAGTTTTTTTTTTTATTTTTTTCTCAGGGTAAGTCTTTTCCCTTGACTCGCTTCCTCTTCTTTTTTGTTTGGTCACTTAACCCCACAAAAGTTGCTGTGCATAAATCATGAAATTAATTAATTCTGACATACTCAAAGTAGCGCCATAAACAACTTTTGATATGCCCAGAAATTAAAAGTAAAATTGAGTAGCAAAATAATACAGCAACAACGTGGGCATAAAACTTGCCTTGCCACGCAAACTTTTTCACTGAAGAAAAAATCAAGTTTGAAATATGTGCAAAATTCATTCAGTATTTGAAATATGCTCAAGTTGGTATAAGTTTCAGTTTTTCCCCTTCGTTTTCTCTGCGGGTTTTTTTGGTGCTGGCACAAGAAAAACTTATGCCGTGAGTTTAATTTTATTCATGTTGCTAAGTGAGTGTTGAGTGACGCAGGGCAGAGGGAGGGAAAGCGAGGGAAAGCGCCGAAGCTTTGGTAAAGTTTGGCGCACCAAAAAATGTTGCACTGTTTAATTGCATAATTTGAGAATGAAAAGAGATTTTTGAAGTACTTACACCTGCAGCCGCCAAGGCGAAGCGAACAGCAAGGCTGGAGAAAGATGGAGGGAAATTTATTGAAAAATGTTGGGTGGAAAGTTTGAGCGATTTGCAGAGTCAATGGAGGAGGACGGCAAAT